>CAUPSL010000695.1:220000-240000 GCA_963514005.1 Raja brachyura | reverse complement strand
AAGATAGCGGAGTCAAGGGATATGGGGAGAAGGCAGGAATAGGGTACTCAGGGCTGCCAACATTAGGTTAGAGTTGGGAGTGAGAAATTCCGAGAGACCAAGCCTTGGGTACGGAGCTTTTGCATTTTTCAGCTTGAAATTGTGCAATATAGTGCATACTGTAGCGAGTCTTTTAACTTACACTTGAATGCAATATTTATGCTTTAAATTGGATAAGGTGAGGCTAAATTACATTCCTAATTACATTCCACAGTAGAGCCCAGGCTCTGATCAACAGGTGCAGCACATGAATGATCTTAGTGTATTCATGTATGGAAATCAGATTATAATCAAGCACTTGACCCATGCTGACCAACCTGGGTCTCACTGCACACCTGGTACAACTCCTGACCCTGAGTCCAGTTGCATACCTTCTCTCATTTTGACCCTGAATCCAGCCTTGCACCTGGCCCCCTATTCTACCCTGATCATAGTTGCTTACCTGCTTAGGTTCCCAGTGCTGAACGCACTCCTGGTCCCAACTTTGACTGCACACCGAATACTATTCCACACCTTAACTCTGGATGCACACTTGGCCTTGCTCCTAGCCCCTCTGCACTGACAATATATCTGGCCCACACATAAAGCCCCATATCTGACCCCCTGGACTTAACCTATTACGTTCAAGTCCACAGGTGCTTATCTAATGCGGTAATCTTTTATGGAGCACTTCACGACCAAATTTTGTATAACAACATTTGCTACATCGATTGACATGCTAGTTACTTTGTCAAAGACGTCATCGATTGGTTGAAAACAATTTCTCATCCATAAAATTATTTCCTTCATTTTCCTAACAAACTGTCCTGAAGTCTTTATCATCCCCAATATTTTCAGTATTTTGCTGTCTTCCTCACAGCTGGGACTTTTCCAAAATGCAAAGTCCAATGACAATATATATTTAAACAATAATATTCTATTTAATGTGATCTTGAGAGTACATAATATTTTCTGTGGTATTCATAACACAACAATGATAAAAAGATCTCTGATTTTTTGCACCTACCAACATGCATACATTATTATATTTACAGTTAATATGTACCGAGGACAAATGTTTGTTCCAATGCTCCCCATTCCCAATTACTTCTACATTGAAGTGATTGAAATCCAAGTGAAGTTTAAATGGCATCAGAAAAATAAAACCTCCGGAATGGATGATATTCATTACGTGGTTGGTTGGGGTCAGTATCAGCACAATTACTATATTAAACTTTGAATCTTCGGATGTCTTGGTTCAAGCTAAAACTAAAGACAAATAATAATCTCCTCACACATTCCCCTGCACGTATCTCTGTCACTCCTTTAAAATATGCCCCTTCTTTGAACAAGCTCTTAAACATCGCATCTGAATCAGTTTCCATCTGATTACACTCCTTGAGGATGTTCATCTACGTGTTCAATTAATAAAACAACGAGATTGGGGACATTTCTATTCAACCTGTTAAAGGAATTTGGGGGGTGGGGGGTGGGGGGTTAGAAATAGTGAGGTAAACAAACATAATAATTGACAATCGTGCTACCTTCCCAATATTTAACTGAAGGAAATAATGGATTATCGGGGCTGGATGTTGTGACAGACAGCCTGACACCTTGCATGTCATTTTAATATTACCTTATCCCATCCCTCTGGATATTCCGGATTAGGACAGGTTTGGAGGGATATGGACCAAAAGCAAGTAGTGTAGCTAGGACATGTTGGCAGGTGTGGGCAAGTTGGGCCGAAGGGCCTGTTTTCACACTGTATCACTCCAGGACTACATTACACCTCCACCATGCATGAATGCTTGAAAATCAAGTGATCGAGTTTTATTGCCATATACTCAAGCATAGAAACGTAGAATACAGGTGCAGGGATAGGCCATCGACCCTTCGAGCCAGCACTGCCATTCAATCTGATCATGGCTGTACATCTAAAATCAGTACCTCTTTCCTGTTTTTCCCCATATCCCTTGATTTTGCTAGCCCCAAGAGCTAAATGTAACTCTCTCTTGAAAACATCCAGTGAATTGGCCTCCACTGCCTTCTGTGGCAGAGAATTCCACAGATTCACAACTCTCTGCTTGAAGGAAGTTTGTACTCATCTCAGTCCTAAACTGTGATCCCTGGTTCTGAACTTGGGAACATGTTTCCTGCAGTTACAGTAAGTGAAAGTCTAGCAGGCAAGCAGGATGCTTTCTCCAACCACCCCCATTTGAAGGCCACTATCTTCCACCGCTTCTACCCAGCGCTTGGTACTTACTTCCAACAGCCCCTGGTTGTCCTCCAGGATGCACCGAGCGGCAGCCTGGTCAATGCCGGTCACCAGGGTGAATTGGGTGCAGAGACTCTCACGGCAGCGGCGCAACGCTTCCGACGCTTCCGACGGCCCGGGACTCTTGCACTGAGGCTGCTCCATGGTCGGAGCTGCAGCGAGCTGCTCGCCAGCCCGGCAAACACTCGCCAGCCCGGCAAACACTCGCCAGCCCGGCAAACACAGGCCAGCCCGGCAAACACTCGCCAGCCCGGCAAACACTCGCCAGCCCGGCAAACACTGGCCAGCCCCGCAAACACTGGCCAGCCCCGCAAACACAGGCCAGCCCCGCAAACACTGGCCAGCCCCGCAAACACACGCCAGCCCCGCAAACACACGCCAGCCCGGCAAACACTCGCCAGCCCGGCAAACACTCGCCAGCCCGGCAAACACTCGCCAGCCCGGCAAACACTCGCCAGCCCGGCAAACACTGGCCAGCCCCGCAAACACAGGCCAGCCCCGCAAACACTCGCCAGCCCGGCAAACACTCGCCAGCCCGGCAAACACTCGCCAGCCCGGCAAACACTGGCCAGCCCGGCAAACACTGGCCAGCCCGGCAAACACTGGCCAGCCCGGCAAACACTGGCCAGCCCCGCAAACACTCGCCAGCCCGGCAAACACTCGCCAGCCCGGCAAACACTCGCCAGCCCGGCAAACACTCGCCAGCCCGGCAAACACTCGCCAGCCCGGCAAACACTCGCCAGCCCGGCAAACACTCGCCAGCCCGGCAAACACTCGCCAGCCCGGCAAACACTCGCCAGCCCGGCAAACACTGGCCAGCCCCGCAAACACTGGCCAGCCCCGCAAACACTGGCCAGCCCGGCAAACACTCGCCAGCCCGGCAAACACTCGCCAGCCCGGCAAACACTCGCCAGCCCGGCAAACACTCGCCAGCCCGGCAAACACTCGCCAGCCCGGCAAACACTCGCCAGCCCGGCAAACACTCGCCAGCCCGGCAAACACTCGCCAGCCCGGCAAACACTCGCCAGCCCGGCAAACACTCGCCAGCCCGGCAAACACTCGCCAGTCCGGCAAACACTCGCCAGTCCCGGCTCTCCGTCCCCCGTGACAGTTCGGTCAAGTGAGAATAACAGAGAATAAGCACGCTGCTGTCTTGTCAACAGACACGCACACAAGCAGTTGATATTAGTTTTGAAATTCTCGTTGATCACAGAATTTCTCACGACAGAGCGTGATAAATTTGTGATCAGTGTGAGAATTGGGCAAAATGCGTGATTCCCACTCTCAATGCATGAGAGTTGGCAGCTCTGGGTACTGATTGGGGATGATCACAGTGAATGGTGGCGCTGGCTTGAAGGGCCGAATGGCCTACTCCTGCATCTATTGTCTATGTATCTATGTATCTAAATCCTCGTTGCACGCCCACATGTACACACTCACTCCTTTACACACCTGTTCTCAGCTCCAACCCTTCCTGCCCTCCCCTCCCTTTTCCCCTTCCCCCTACCCCCCCCACCCCGCCCCCCCCCTCACCTCCACGTTGATGAAGATGGTGTCCATGTCGGCTGGTGTCAAAAACTGTCTCAATGGGCCAATGAAAAACTGCAACAGAAACATAGAGGTGAGGAACCCTCAGCCTGACCCCCCTCCCCTAGGGCCGTGACCCCCCCCGTGACGGGACAGGAAGTTCAGAGCGAGGGAGGGAGGTTGGGAGGGAATGGAGATGGAGTGAAGAGGATGGGGTCAGAGTGCGAGGGGTCAGAGTGCGAGGGGTCAAAATGCAGGGGTCAGAGTGCAAGTAGTCAAAATGTAGGGGTCAGGGTAAGGGGTCAGGGTGAGGGGTCAGGGTGAGGGGTCAGGGTGAGGGGTCAGGGTGAGGGGTCTGGGTGAGGGGTGAGTGGGTCTAGGCAGGGATTGAATGGCCTGTCTACCTTCTCGATGGACTCCAACGTCTCCGTGTACTTGTCCTCCGTCTGTGTGATCTCCAGCAGACAGCAGCTCCGCACGTCACTCCCCACCGGAGGCTGCACATGGAGAGAGAGACCGTGACGCACGCGGGCAGCGTCCGTGACGCACGCGGGCAGGGACCGTGACGCACGCGGGCAGGGACCGTGACGCACGCGGGCAGCAGCCGTGACGTACGCGGGCAGGGACCGTGACGCACGCGGGCAGGGACCGTGACGTACGCGGGCAGCGTCCGTGACGCACGCGGGCAGAGACCGTGACGCACGCGGGCAGAGACCGTGATGCACGCGGGCAGCGTCCGTGACGCACGCGGGCAGCGTCCGTGACGCACGTGGGCAGAGACCGTGACGCAAGCGGGCAGCGTCCGTGACATGCGGGCAGAGACCTTGACGCACGCGGGCAGCGTCCGTGACGCACGCGGGCAGAGACCGTGACGCACGCGGGCAGAGACCGTGGCACACGTGGGCAGCGTCCGTGACGCACGCGGGCAGAGACCGTGAAGCACGCGGGCAGAGACCGTGACACACGCGGGCAGTGTCCGTGACGCACGCGGGCAGAGACCGTGACGCACGCGGGCAGAGACCGTGACGCACGCGGGCAGTGTCCGTGACGCACGCGGGCAGTGTCCGTAACAAACGCAGGCAGAGACCGTGACACACGCGGGCAGTGTCCGTGACGCACGCGGGCAGCATCTAAATGCCAAATACTACACATGTGGCCTCACCAACATCTTACATAACTGTAACAACATCCACACATACCCTCCGTGACTGATGGAGGCTGAACCTGGCCCGGACCTTCACAGTGAACGACAGGGCCCTGGGGAGAGTCGTGGACCAGAGGAGCCCAGGTGGACAGTTGCCTTAGGGTGGTGTGTCAGATAGACAGTGTGGTAGAGGAGCTGGAGGGGGGAGAGGGTAGGGAGGGCTGGACTCTCTACAGCAGCAGAGAGAGGGGGGAGGGAGATGGAGTGGTGTGGAGCAGAGGGTTCGAGCCCAGGTGGACAGTTCCCTGAGAGTGATGTCAGATAGACGGGGAGGTCCAGGCAGCAAGCAGTACATTGGTCTTCATAAAGTCAGTTACCAACGGGGTCCTGGTCAGTGTCAGAGGGGGTTACGGAGACGAGGAGGAGCGTTGGGGTCAGGGTGGGGTCAAGGGGGTTACGGAGTTGGGGTCGGGGTGTCTATACAGGGGGTGTGAGATCGCCCTGCCCTTCCCACAGCACTGACCAACCCGCATTGATCGTTCCCCTCCCCCTCCGCGGTTCCAGCGGCACTACCCGCGTGCACGTGGCCGCAGGAATGGCCGGGCCGAGCCGGACTCACGGTGACCGTGCGTGGCAGAGCCTCAATCTTCATCAAATCCTCATAGATCTCCCCACTGTCATCATCGCCATAGACACAGTCGTAGAGATCGTCTTCATCCTCAAGGCTCTCCTCACTAAAACACACGCACACACACACGGTTAGTGGCCGGGGCAGGGAGAGAAACACGGGACACACACGGCACACAGGACCAACACGGGTACCCCCAACACGGGACACGGGACCCCCCAACACGGGAACCTCCAACACGGGACAAACACGAGACCAACACGGGACCTGCAACACGGGACAAACACGAGACCAACACGGGACCCCCAACACGGGAACCCCCAACACGGGACACGGGACCCCCCAACACGGGACACAGGACCCCCAACACGGGTACCCCCAACACGGGACACAGGACCCCCAACACGGGACAAACATGAGACCAACACGGGACCCCCAACACGGGACAAACACGAGACCAACACGGGACCCCCAACACGGGAACCCCCAACACGGGAACCTCCAACACGGGACACGGGACCCCCCAACACGGGACACAGGACCCCCAACACGGGAACCCCCAACACGGGACAAACACGAGACCAACACGGGACCCCCAACATGGGAACCTCCAACACGGGACACGGGACCCCCCAACACGGGACAAACACGAGACCAACACGGGACACACACGACACACGGGACCAACACGGGTACCCCAAACACGGGACACGGGACCCCCCAACACGGGAACCTCCAACACGGGACAAACACGAGAACAACACGGGACCCCCAACATGGGAACCGCCAACACGGGACCATCACGGGAACCTCCAACACGGGACAAACACGAGACCAACACGGACCCCCAACATGGGAACTCCCAACACGGGACAAACATGGGACACGGCTCCACACACACAGAACGGCCCCCCTCCCTCATCGCCCATCCCCCAGAGGTGACACGACCCTCGCTGGACATCCAGTGAGTGACCAGGTGCCACGTACTCGATGAGGTCGGCGAGACTCCGGTAGATGTCTTCATCTGCCTCGGCCACCTCCGTGGGGAACGGTCTGGAAACGGAGCAGAGAGTGGTGATGAGGAGCGGTCCCGAGTCACCCCAGCACCCAGGGGTGGGGCAGTCCGGCGGGGGAGGGGCAGTGTGGCGGGGGAGGGGCAGTGACCAGGGGAGGGGCAGTGTCCAGTGGGGGAGGGGCAATGTCCAGTGGGGGAGGGGCAGTCCAGGGGGGGAGGGGCAGTGTCCAGCGGGGGAGGGGCAGTGTCCAGCGGGGGAGGGGCAGTGTCCAGCGGGGGAGGGGCTGCGTCCAGCGGGGGAGGGGCTGCGTCCAGCGATGGAGGGGCAGCGTCCAGCGGGGGAGGGGCAGCGTCCAGCGGGGGAGGGGCAGCGTCCAGCGGGGGGGGCAGTGTCCAGTGGGGAGGGGCAGTGTCCAGCGGGGAGGGGCAGTGTCCAGCGGGGGGGTAGCATCCAGCGGGGGGGGGGGGGGGCGGGTGGGGCAGTGTCCAGTGGGGGGGCCGCATCCAGCGGGGGGGCTGTGTCCAGTGGGGGAGGGGCAGTGTCCAGCGGGGGAGGGGCAGCGTCCAGCGGGGGAGGGGCAGCGTCCAGCGGGGGAGGGGCAGCGTCCAGCGGGGGGGGGCAGCGTCCAGCGGGGGAGGGGCAGTGTCCAGCGGGGGAGGGACAGCGTCCAGCGGGGGAGGGGCAGCGTCCAGCGGGGGAGGGGCAGTGTCCAGCAGGGAGGGGGGCAGCATCCAGCGGGGAGGGGGGCAGCGTCCAGCGGGGAGGGGCAGTGTCCAGCGGGGGGGGCAGCGTCCAGCGGGGGTGGGCAGCGTCCAGCGGGGGGGGCAGCATCCAGGGGGGGGGCAGCATCCAGCGGGGGGGGGCAGCGTCCAGCGGGGGGGGGCAGCGTCCAGGGGGGGGCAGCGTCCAGCGGGGAGGGGCAGTGTCCAGCGGGGGGGGCAGCGTCCAGCGGGGGGGTGCAGCGTCCAGCGGGGGGGGCTGTGTCCAGTGGGGGGGGCTGTGTCCAGTGGGGGGGGCTGTGTCCAGTGGGGGAGGGGCAGGAGACGGGGGTGGGGGTTTGGGTTTGAACTCACCTGACCCCGGCACTGAGGGCGATGGCCGTGTGTGAGAGTCGGGACAGGGTGTCAATCACCTGGGAAACAGAGACAGCAGTGAGGGTCACAGCCCAGTACCTACACCCCCTCTCCCCGTCCACCCCACCCTCAACCCACTGTCGGGGCAGGGAGAGAGGGAGAGAGGGAGAGAGGGAGAGAGGGAGAGAGGGAGAGAGGGAGAGAGGGAGAGAGGGAGAGAGGGAGAGAGGGAGGGTGAGAAAAAAACACAGAAAAACAGGTGCAGGAGGCCATTCGGCCCTTCGAGCCAGCACCGTCATTCAATGTGATCATGGCTGATCATCCCCAATCAGTACCCCATTCCTGCTTTCTCCCCATATCCCTTGATTCCGTTAGCCCTAAGAGCTAAATCTAACTCTCTCTTGAAAACATCCAGTGAATCGGCCTCCACTGCCGTCTGTGGTAGAGAATCCCACAGATTCACAACTCTCTGGGTGGCCTCCAGACACACCTGAGACAACAATCCAGGTTTAGGACAGAGGCAGACCTGAAAGAGAGTGAGTGACATGCAAATGAGAAGTAATGGGACAGAAAGAGATGGAGAGAGAGAAAGTGCAGAGAGACGGAGGGAGAGAGAGAGGGAGGTTGGAGAGAGAGCCCACAGAAACATCCGGAAACTAGCTGTGTCTCTGATGTCCTGTTGACATTTCCTTCACAGCTCCACCCAGCCCGTCAAACCAAAATCACCCAGTGGCCCAACACAGAGGCACGAAACCGGAGCACTGGGCACTGGGAAACCGGAGCACCGGGAAACCGGAGCACCGGGAAACCGGAGCACTGGAGCACTGGGAAACCGGAGCACTGGGAAACCGGAGCACTGGGAAACTGGAACACTGGGAAACCGGAGCACTGGGAAACCAGAGCACCGGGAAACTGGAGAACTGGGAAACTGGAGCACTGGGAAACCGGAGCACTGGGAAACCAGAGCACCGGGAAACCGGAGCACCGGGAAACCGGAGCACTGGGAAACCGGAGCACTGGAGCACTGGGAAACCGGAGCACTGGGAAACCGGAGCACTGGGAAGCCGGAGCACCGGGAAACTGGAGAACTGGGAAACTGGAGCACTGGGCACTGGGAAACCGGAGCACTGGAGCACTGGGAAACCGGAGCACTGGGCACTGGGAAACCGGAGAACTGGAGAACTGGGAAACCGGAGAACTGGGAAACTGGAGAACTGGGAAACCGGAGAACTGGGAAACTGGAGCACTGGGCACTGGGAAACCGGAGCACTGGAGCACTGGGAAACTGGAGCACTGGGAAACCGGAGCACTGGGAAACTGGAGCACTGGAGCACTGGGAAACCGGAGCACTGGAGCACTGGGAAACCGGAGCACTGGAGCACTGGGAAACTGGAGCACTGGGAAACCGGAGCACTGGGAAACCGGAGCACTGGGAAACCGGAGCACTGGAGCACTGGGAAACCGGAGCACTGGGCACTGGGATGGAAAACCGGAGCACTGGGAAACCGGAGCACCGGGAAACCGGAGCACCGGGAAACTGGAGCACTGGGCACTGGGAAACCGCATGGACAGGGAGTCAAGGGGAGAAAATCGCGCCAGAGCGGGGGGGAGGGGGTAGAGGGGGGGAGAGGGGGGAGAGGGGGGGAGAGGGGGGGAGAGGGGGGAGAGGCGGTGAGGCTGGGGCTGGGGCAGGAATCGAGTGGTGAGTGCGATATTCATTGGTACAGAGGGCAGGGGAAACAAGTCTGAGGTGAAAATAATTATGAGCAGAGAGTGTGTAGGGGCCGGGGGGAGGGGGGTCGCAGAGATGGGGGTAAAGGGGTCGGGGGGAGGGGGTCACAGAGGCGGGGGTAAAGGGGTCGGGGGAGGGGGTCACAGAGACGGGGTAAAGGGGCCAGGGGAGGGGGGAGGGGGGTCACAGAGGCGGGGGTAAAGGGGCCAGGGGGAGGGGAGAGGGGGGTCACAGAGATGGGGTAAAGGGGTCGGGGGAGGGGGTCACAGAGACGGCGTAAAGGGGTCGGGGGGTGGGGGGGAGGGGGTCGCAGAGGCGGGGTAATCACGGAGAGGAATCACTGCAGTAATCAGAGAGGATGTAGTCGAGGGCTCATCTACTGCGGTTTAGTGGGCAGGGCTCTAACACAAGATAGGACGTATTATAGGCCAACAGCCAGTGGGAGATAGAGGATCTGACATGAGGACAGATTACAGACGGATGCAAGTACCACAGGGTGTAACTTCCCCAATATTGACTGGGACTTGCCAGGGGCAAGAGGGTTAGAAACATAGACAATAGGTGCAAGAGGAGGCCATTCGGCCCTTCAAGCCTGCACCATTCAATATGATCATGGCCCCAAACGCCGCTGGCTACGGGAGTCAAGGGAGGGCTCGAGGCCCCCGACCCCAGGAGAGCAAAGGGAAGAGATTGAACATTTTTCTCACCTTGAGGAATGTGGAGGAGTCACTGTGGTGGATATTTATGTTAACATGTATTTTGTGTGTTCTGGTGCTTTTTATTGGTATGTCTGTGCGGCAAATCAAATTCCTCGTGTGTTGCAAAACATTCTTGGCTAATAAAGTATGATTCTGATTACTGTCTATATCTCCCGTACCCCTTCCCGTCTCAGTCTGGGCGGAAATGGCTTTTAAAACATGGGGGGGGGGGGACACATTGAGGCCTGATATCCAGGACAGGGGTCAGCAGTCTACGGCCCCTAACCCGAAATCACCCGGCCCGCAGGCAGATCTTTTTTCAATTAGTTTTCGCGACCTGGGAACTGCAGCCAGTCCCGAGGCTCGCAGGTGACCTGGGAACTGCAGCCAGTCCCGAGGCACGCAGGTGACCTGGGAACTGCAGCCATTCCCGAGGCACGCAGGTGACCTGGGAACTGCAGCCATTCCCGAGGCACGCAGGTGACCCTTAGGCCCATCATTCCGTACCCTGTACACGGGCTCCATCGGACACACTAGGGACAATTTACAATTTACTGAAGCACTTAACCCACAAACCTGCACGTCTTTGGAGTGTGGGGCAGGTGAGCTGACCTGGGCACTACAGCCACACCTGGGGCAGGTGAGCTGACCTGGACGCTGCAGCCACACCTGGGGCACGTGAGCTGACCTGGGGGCTACAGCCACACCTGGGGCACGTGAGCCGACCTGGGGGCTACAGCCACACCTGGGGCAGGTGAGCTGACCTGGGGGCTACAGCCACACCTGGGGCAGGTGAGCTGACCTGGGGGCTACAGCCACACCTGGGGCAGGTGAGCTGACCTGGGGGCTACAGCTACACCTGGGGCAGGTGAGCTGACCTGGACACTACAGCCACACCTGGGGCAGGTGAGCTGACCTGGGGGGCTACAGCCACACCTGGGGCAGGTGAGCCGACCTGGGGGGCTACAGCCACACCTGGGGCAGGTGAGCCGACCTGGGGGCTACAGCCACACCTGGGGCAGGTGAGCTGACCTGGACACTACAGCCACACCTGGGGCAGGTGAGCTGACCTGGGGGCTACAGCCACACCTGGGGCAGGTGAGCTGACCTGGACACTACAGCCACACCTGGGGCAGGTGAGCTGACCTGGGGGCTACAGCCACACCTGGGGCAGGTGAGCCGACCTGGGGGGCTACAGCCACATCTGGGGCAGGTGAGCCGACCTGGGGGCTACAGCCACACCTGGGGCAGGTGAGCTGACCTGGACACTACAGCCACACCTGGGGCAGGTAAGCTGACCTGGGGGCTACAGCCACACCTGGGGCAGGTGAGCCGACCTGGGGGCTACAGCCAGTCCCGGGCTGCTAGATTCCAGGAGCTGACGGCCTCCAATTGGAGTCGACCTTGAGAGCTCGGGTCGCAGAGCCTGTGGGCCGACCATCACGGAGTTGGCCGACAGTAGCTGCAACATGTTTCACAAAACATGGGGGGGATTGTCCCCCACCTCACAAAACATGGGGAGAGGGGGAGGTTCCGCCCGTTCCCCCCCCCCCCCGCAGGATTTCCGACTGTCTGAAGAAGGGTCTCGACCCGAAACGTCACCCATTCCTTTTCCCCAGAGACCATTTCAGCTTAAAACGTCATCTGCGGACGGCTCGATTGTAATCATGTCTTGTCTTTCCGCTGACTGGTTAGCTCGCAACAAAAGCTGTTCACTGTACCTTGGTACACGGGACAATAAACTAGACTGAACTTGTGCAAGAATGGACGTTGTGGGGCGAAGGGCCCGTTCATCTGCTGTACTGTTGTGAGCCGGGGGCAGAGTGCTGTGGGTGCAGGGTGCTGTGGGCAGGGTGCAGGGTACAGGGTGCTGTGGGTGCTGTGGGTGCTGTGGGTGCAAGATGCTGTGTGCTAGGGGCAGGGGTGCTGGGGGCAGGGTGCTGGGGGCTGTGGGCTGGGTGCTAGGTGCTGGGGGCTGGGGGCAGGGTGCAGGGTGCTGGGGGCTGGGGGCAGGGTGCTGGGGGCAGGGTGCTGGGGACAGGGGGCAGGGTGCTAGGGACAGGGTGTTGGGGACAGGGGGCTGGGGGCTGGGGGCTGGGGGCTGGGGGCAGGGGGCTGGGGGCAGGGGGCTGGGTGCTGGGTGCTGGGGGCAGGGTGCTGGGTGCTGGGGGCAGGGTGCTGGGTGCTGGGGGCAGGGTGCTGGGTGCTAGGGGCTGGGGGCTGGGGGCTGGGGGCAGGGGGCAGGGGGCAGGGTGCTGGGGGCAAGGTGCTGGGTGCTGGGGGCAGGGGACAGAGTGCTGGGGGCAGGGTGCTGGGGGCAGGGGGCAGGGTGCTGGGGGCAGGGGGCAGGGGGCTGGGTGCTGGGGGCAGGGGGCAGGGGGCAGGGGGCTGGGGGCTGGGTGCTGGGGGCTGGGGGCAGGGGGCTGGGTGCTGGGGGCAGGGGGCAGGGGGGTGGGTGCTGGGGGCTGGGGGCAGGGTGCTGGGGGCAGGGGGCAGGGGGCAGGGGGCAAGGCGCTGGGGGCAGGGGGGCTGGGGGCAGGGGGCAGGGGGCAGGGGGCAGGGGGCTGGGGGCAGGGTGCTGGGTGCTGGGGGCAGGGTGCTGGGTGCTGGGTGCTGGGGGCAGGGTGCTGGATGCTGGGGGCTGGGGGCTGGGGGCTGGGTGCTGGGGCAGGGGGCAGGGTGCTGGGGGCAGGGTGCTGGGTGCTGGGGGCAGGGGACAGAGTGCTGGGGGCAGGGTGCTGGGTGCTGGGGGCAGGGTGCTGGGGGCAGGGGGCAGGGGGCTGGGTGCTGGGGGCAGGGGGCAGGGCGCTGGGGGCTGGGTGCTGGGGGCTGGGGGCAGGGGGCTGGGTGCTGGGGGCAGGGGGGTGGGTGCTGGGGGCTGGGGGCAGGGTGCAGGGAGCAGGGGGCTGGGGGCAGGGGGCTGGTTGCAGGGGGCAGGGGGCTGGGGGCAGGGGGCTGGGGGCTGGGGGCAGGGGGCTGGGGGCTGGGGGCAGGGGGCTGGGTGCAGGGGGCTGGGTGCAGGGGGCTGGGTGCTGGGGGCTGGGTGCTGGGGGCTGGGGGCTGGGGGCTGGGGGCTGGGGGCAGGGTGCTGGGGGCAGGGTGCTGGGGGCAGGGGGCAGGGGGCTGGGGACAGGGGGCTGGGGACAGGGGGCTGGGGACAGGGGGCTGAGGGCTGGGGGCAGGGGGCTGGGGGCTGGGAGTTGGGGGCTGGGTGCTGGGTGCTGGGGGCAGGGGGCAGGGGGCTAGGTGCTGGGTGCTGGGGGCTGGGGGCAGGGGGCTAGGGGCTGGGGGCTGGGGGCTAGGGGCTGGGGGCTGGGGGCAGGGGACTGGGTGCTGGGTGCTATGAGCTGGGGGCTGGGGGCTGGGGGCTGGGGGCAGGGGGCAGGGAGCAGGGGGCTGGGGGCTGGGAGCAGGGGGCTGGGTGCTGTGAGCTGGAGGCTGGGGGCAGGGGGCTGGGGGCTGGGTGCTGGGTGCTGTGAGCTGGGGGCTGGGGGCTGGGGGCAGGGAGCAGGGAGCAGGGGGCTGGGTGCTGTGAGCTGGGGGCTGGGGGCAGGGGGCTGGGGGCAGGGAGCAGGGGGCTGGGTGCTGTGAGCTGGGGGCTGGGGGCAGGGGGGCAGGGGGCAGGGGTGCTGGGGGCTGGGGGCTGGGGGCTGGGGGCAGGGGGCAGGGAGCAGGAGGCTGGGTGCTGTGACCTGGGGGCTGGGGGCAGGGGGCTGGGGGCAGGGGGCAGGGGGCTGGGGGCTGGGTGCTGTGAGCTGGGTGCTGGATGATTCAGTGACAGGTCTGTGAGGTGCAGGCAGCCACAGTGAGAGAATAACAGGAAGTGAGTGTGTGAGTCGTTGCTCTGCTGACGATGTTGTTCCACCCCCACCCCAGGGAGCCTCCACATTTGTTTATTTGTCCTTTGGCCACGACACAACCTGCAGCCCAGGAGCGGGCCCTTCAGCCCCTCCCTGCCTGCTATCCCCCACCACCCCCATCTCCACAACTCCCTTTCCTGCGGTTCATGCACATTGCTCCGAAACCCGCACCTCCCTGAGAAATGTCCCCCACCTCGCCCTCACCCCCTCACTCCCCCCCTCACCCCCGCTCCCTCCACCCTCTCACATCCCCCTCATCCCCTCCCCCCCTCACTCCCACCCCCTCACCCCTGCACCCCCTCTCCTCACCCCCCGCTCCCTCCACCCCCCCCATCCCCTCCCCCCTCACTCCCCCCCTCACCCCCGCTCCCTCCTCCCCTCACATCCCCCTCACCCCTCCTCATCCCCTCCCCCTCACTCCCCCCCCCCTCACCCCCGCTCCCTCCAGCCTCTCACATCCCCCTCACCCCCCCCTCATCCCCTCCCCCCCCTCACCCCCTCTCCTCACCCCTGCTCCCTCCACCCCCCCATCCCCTCCCCCCCCTCACCCCCGCTCCCTCCTCCCCTCACATCCCCCTCATCCCTCCTCATCCCCTCCCCCCTCACTCCCCCCCCCCCCCCCATCACCTCCGCTCCCTCTACCCCCTCACTCCCCCCTCACCCCCGCCTCCCTCAGTAGGCCTGGTTGTCGGGGCCTGGTTGTCGGGGCCTGGTTGTCGGGGCCTGGGTGTCGGGGCCTGGGTGTCGGGGCCTGGTTGTCGGGGCCTGGTTGTCGGGGCCTGGTTGTCGGGGCCTGGTTGTCGGGGCCTGGTTGTCGGGGCCTGGGTGTCGGGGCCTGGGTGTCGGGGCCTGGGTGTCGGGGCCTGGGTGTCGGGGCCTGGGTGTCGGGGCCTGGGTGTCGGGGCCTGGTTGTCGGGGCCTGGTTGTCGGGGCCTGGTTGTCGGGGCCTGGTTGTCGGGGCCTGGTTGTCGGGGCCTGGTTGTCGGGGCCTGGTTGTCGGGGCCTGGTTGTCGGGGCCTGGGTGTCGGGGCCTGGGTGTCGGGGCCTGGGTGTCGGGGCCTGGGTGTCGGGGCCTGGGTGTCGGGGCCTGGTTGTCGGGGCCTGGTTCTCAGGGCCTGCTGGTGTATGGAGCTGGGTTTCCTGCGGCCCCTGGACACGGCCCTCGTGGGAACGACGGTCACGTCTGTCAGGAAGTTTGCCGCTGCCGACTCTGGGCTATAATTAGAGTTTTGCGGCTGTGAGGTTTCCCCTCGCCGCTTCCACTCTGAGCTCAGGCTCAGCTCCCAGCGGATGGACAAGTAAACTGTTCCGCATGTGCCTCAGTTAAAGTTGCAGACAGGCACCAGGGACATGGAACAAGCTGCCAGTGGGGGCGGCTGAGGAAGGAACTAGAAACATGTTTGAGTTTAGTTTATTGTCATGTTTACCCAGGTTGCGAGCTAACCAGTCCACAGAAAATTTATACATGATTACAATCGAGCTGTCCACAGTGTACAGATACAGGATAAGGGAATAACGTTTAGTGCAAGGTGAAGCCGGCAAAGTCCGATCAAGGATAGACCGAGGGTCACCAATGAGGTAGACGGGAGGTCAGGACCGCTCTCTAGTTGGTGAGAGGACGGTTCAGTTGCCTGATAACAGTCGGGAAGAAACTGTCCCTGAATCTGGAGGTGTGCGTTCGTTTTCACACTTCTGTTCCTCTTGCAGATGGGAGAGGGGAGAAGAGGGAGTGACCGGGGTGAGACTGGTCCGTGATGATGCTGCTGGCCTTGCGGAGGCAGCGTGAGGTGTAGATGGAGTCGATGGAAGGGAGGTTGGTTTGTGTGCGGGTCTTGGACGGAGCAGTTCCCGGGATGCATCCCGATAATATGCTCTCTACGGTGCATCTGTAGAAGTCGGTGAGAGTTGTCGGGGACATGTTGAACTTTCTAAGCCTTGTAAGGAAGTATTGGTGTGCGTTTGTGGCCATTGCTTCGATCTGGGGGAGGGGGGGTGGGAGGTCCACGACAAGTTGCTGGTGATGTCAACTCCCAGGATCATTTGGAAAGGAACATTTTGGAGGGACGGGCCAATCAGGTTAGTGGGAATACTTGGATGGGGGCTCTTGGTCGATATGCACGAGTTGGGCCGATGAGACTGTCTGTCTGTGGTTCTGAAACACAATGTCTACAACAGTGTCACAGGCGAGAGAATGAGAGTCAGGCTCAAGTTGTCAGGGTCTGACGCACTAACGACACTAATGTCCGTACTTACATTAGTAGTTTGATTTGGTACCACAATAAAGGTTAGTGTAGAAATGAAGGCTCTGTGTGGGACGCTGCTGTTGGTGCGGTCTGTGTGTGGGACTGTGTGTGGGACGCTGCTGTTGGTGCGGTCTGTGTGTGGGACTGTGTGTGGGACGCTGCTGTTGGTGCGGTCTGTGTGTGGGACTGTGTGTGGGACTGTGTGTGGGACGCTGCTGTTGGTGCGGTCTGTGTGTGGGACTGTGTGTGGGACGCTGCTGTTGGTGCGGTCTGTGTGTGGGACTGTGTGTGGGACTGTGTGTGGGACTCTGCTGTTGGTGCGGACTGTGTGTGGGACTGTGTGTGGGACGCTGCTGTTGGTGCGGTCTGTGTGTGGGACTGTGTGTGGGACTCTGCTGTTGGTGCGGACTGTGTGTGGGACTGTGTGTGGGACTGTGTGTGGGACTGTGTGTGGGACTGTGTGTGGGACGCTGCTGTTGGTGCGGTCTGTGTGTGGGACTGTGTGTGGGACTGTGTGTGGGACTGTGTGTGGGACTGTGTGTGGGACTGTGTGTGGGACGCTGCTGTTGGTGCGGACTGTGTGTGGGACTGTGTGTGGGACTGTGTGTGGGACTGTGTGTGGGACGCTGCTGTTGGTGCGGTCTGTGTGTGGGACTGTGTGTGGGACTGTGTGTGGGACTGTGTGTGGGACTGTGTGTGGGACTGTGTGTGGAACGCTGCTGTTGGGGGGAGGCGGAGGCACAGGGGGAGGGGGAGGGGGAGGGGGAGGGAGGATGAGGTTTCTGATGTTGGTGGGGATGAGATGATCACAGACCCAGGCTGTGGGTGAGGGGGAGTGTGGGTGAGGGGGGGAGAGTGTGGGTGAGGGGGTGGGGGGGAGAGTGTGGGTGAGGGGGTGTGTGGGTGAGGGGGTGGGGGGGGAGAGTGTGGGTGAGGGGGGGTGTGGGTGAGGGGGGGAGAGTGTGGGAGTGGGGGGGAGAGTGTGGGTGAGGGGGTGGGGGTGAGGGGGGGGGGAGGGTTCTGATGTTGTTGGGAATTGGATGATCACAGACCCAGGGTGTGGGTGAGGGGGTGGGGGAGAGAGTGTGGGTGGGGGTTCTGATGTTGGTGGGGATGAGATGATCACAGACCCAGGCTGTGGGTGAGGGTGTGGGGGAGGGGAGGGGAGGGTGGGAGAGGGTGGGGGAGGGTGAGGGTGATGGGCAGGGGGAGCGTGTGGGTGAATGGGAGGGCGGGGGTTCTGATGTTGGTGGGGGTGAGATGATCACAGACCCAGGCTGAAAATTGAACAAGATTCTGCAGTTTTTACTGAGGAATGAAGCGCAGATGTGGAGGTCAGGGTTCATTTTACAGATGTGGCCACATCTGGACGGCGAGACGGGGCCGGGGGATGGGTGTAAACGTGATGAATGCGGCCCCTCCCCCGAGTGGTTACTTCATAGAAACATAGACAATAGGTACAGGAGGAGGCCATTCGGCCCTTTGAGCCAGCACTGCCATTCAACATGATCATGGCTGATCATCCACAATCAGTGCCCCGTTCCTGCGGTTTCCCCATATCCCTTGATTCCATTGGCCCTAAGAGCTAAATCTAACTCTCTAACACTTTTAGGTTTAGTTTAGCTTAGAGGTACAGCGTGGAAACAGGCCCTTCGGCCCACCGGTTCCGTGCCGACCAGCGATCCCCGCCCATTAACACTATCCTACACCCACTAGGGACACGTTTTACATTTAGCAAGCCAATTCACCCACAAACCTGTACATCTTTGGATTGCGGGAGGAAACCAAAAACCCACGCAGGTCACGGGGAGAACGTACAAACTGCATACAGTGCTGCATTCGCTGTAAGGCAGTAACTACCACTGCGCCACCATGAAAACATCCAGTGAATTGGCCTCCACTGCCGTCTGTGGCAGAGAATTCCACAGACTCACAACTCTCTGGGTGAAAACGTTTTTCCTCATCTCAGCTCTAAATGGCCGACCCCTTATATTTAAACTGTGGCCCCTGGTTCTGGACTCCCCCAACATCGGGAACATGTTTCCTGCATCTAGCCTTCTGGAATTTTTGTAGTCGGCAGGGCATGGACAACAAAAACTTATATGTCAGACTGTTATTCATTGATTACAGCTCGGCATTAACACAATCATCCCCTCCAAGCTGATTAACAAACTCGCAGAACTGGGTCTCTGCGCATCCCTCTGCAATTGGATCCTCGACTTCCTCATCCACAGACCACAGTCTGTTCATATTGGTGGAAATGTGTCAGACTCGATAACAATCAGCACGGGAGCACCTCAAGGCTGCGTGTTCAGCCCCCTGCTGTACTCACTCTATACACATGACTGCATAGCCAGTCATAGTGCGAACTCCATCATCACGTTCGCTGACGACACCACTGTTGTGGGATGTATCACTGATGGGGATGAGTCAGAGTAGAGAAGAGAGATCGAGCAACTGTCCGTTTGGTGCCAGCACAACAACCTGGCCCTCAACACCAGCAAAACCAAGGAACTGATTGTGGACTTTGGGAGGGGTAGGATGGTGACCCACAGTCCCGTTTATATCAACGGGTCGATGGTTGAAAGGGTCAAGAGCTTCAAATTCCTGGCGTGCACATCTGTGAAGATCTTTCCTGGTCCGAGAACACAGATGCAATTATTAAGAAAGCTCATCAGCGCCTCTACTTCCTGAGAAGATTACGGAGAGTCGGTTTGTCAAGGAGGACTCTCTCTAACTTCTACAGGTGCACAGTAGAGAGCTTGCTGACCGGTTGCATCGTGGCTTGGTTCAGCAATTTGAGTGCCCTGGAGAGGAAAAGTCTTCAAAAAGTAGTAAACACTGCCCAGTCCATCATCGGCTCTGACCTTCCTTCCATCGAGGGGATTTATCACAGTCGCTGCCTCAAAAAGGCTGGCAGCATCATTAAGGACCCACACCACCCTGGCCACACACTCATCTCCCTGCTACCTTCAGGTAGAAGGTACAGGAGCCTGAAGACTGCAACGACCAGGTTCAGGAATAGCTACTTCCCCACAGCCATCAGGCTATTAAACCTGGCTCGGACATAACTCTGAACATAATAGCCCGTTATCTGTTTATTTGCACTTTATCACTTCTCTCCATACCCCCTGATCCCATTAGCCACAAGTGCCACATCTAACTCCCTCTTAAATATAGCGAACGAACTGGCCTCAACTACTTTCTGTGGCAGAGAATTCCACAGATTCACCGCTGTCTGTGTGAAAAATGATTTTCTCATCTCGGTCCTAAAAGATTTCCCCCTTATCCTTAAACTGTGACCTCTTGTCCTGGACTTCCCCAACATCGGGAACAATCTTCCTGCATCTAGCCTGTCCAACCCCTTAAGAATTTTGTAAGTCTCTATGAGATCCCCCCTCAGTCTTCTAAATTCCAGCGAGTACAAGCTGAGTCTATCCAGTCTTTCTTCATATGGAAGTCCTGACATCCCAAGAATCAGTCTGGTCACATGACTATCAGGGACACATGACAATAAAGGCTTGAATCTTGGACAATTTACACTGATACTGAAGCCAATTAACCTACAAACTTGCACGTCCTTGGATTGCGGCAAGAAATCGAAGATCTCGTAGAAAACCCACACAGGTCATGGGGAGAACGTACAAACTCCGTACAGACAGCCCCCGTAGTCGGGATCGAACTCGGGTCTCTGGCGCTGCATTTTGCTATAAAGCAGCAGCTCAACCGCTGTGCCAACGTGACTGCCAATCCAATAGCCTGTCCAATCCCTTAAGGATTTCATAT
>CAUPSL010000695.1:0-212500 GCA_963514005.1 Raja brachyura | reverse complement strand
TTCAATCATGGCCGATCAATCTCTCCCTCCTAACCCCATTCTCCTGCCTTCTCCCCATAACCCCTGACACCTGCACTAATCAACAATCTATCTATCTCCATAAAATATCTACTAACGACCACCACAACCTTCTGTGGCAAAGAATTCTACAGATTCACCACCCTCTGACTAAATACATTTCTCATCTCCTTCGTAAACGACCATCCTTTAATTCTGAGGCTGTGCCCTCTGGTCCTAGACTCTCCCACAAGTGGAAACATCCTCTCCACATCCACTCTATCCAGGCCTTTCACTATTCTGTAAGTTTCAATGAGGTCCCCCCTCATCCTTCTAAACTCCAGCGAGTACAGGCCCAGTGCCGACAAATTCCAGGGCCGGATTTAGTTGAAGAGAGGCCCTAAGCTGTTCCACTTGTGAGGCCCCTCCCAATCCCCCACCCCCACGACTAGAGGAAGATGGTCCACCAGATTGACACTGATTTGCAGCTGAGCATGGCCAATGAGATAAGGGGCTGGAAAGCTGCGCGTATTTATTAATTTATTTATTGCCAGCGCTGGTGTCGAGTTATCGGCTTAAAACACTATTATTCTGAAATGGAGGGCAAGGAGAATTACTGAAGGGTTGTTTAGAGACTACAGTGCGTTGTGACAGCATATGTAAGAAAGGCCTATGAAAGTGTCAAAAATATTATACACCTTGCAGGGCTCTCACTTAATTTTGTTTCTCTGTTTTCAGCCGGGCAACCTTGGCAGGTTTTTAAGTTGCCAAATGACAGTTTAGGTGGCCATTTAAGACGGTTTGCATGACGCGTTCGATAATGTGCTCGGAGGAAGTGTGTAGTTACCAGTCGGAATTATGCTCAATGAAGCAGTCACATATTATTTCTGCTTCAAATAAAGTCACAAACTAAACATATTCACCAATCAAGACGTGATATATACCACAATGACATGCAGCAACATTACAATACAGTATCTCGTCTCTTTTTACACGTTGCAATGAATGCAATTTCTATTCTTTCTTTCCAATTCCAAACAAAAGTGTGGCTGGATTATTCAGCGTATGATCAACCTCAGTGAGACTAAGCGCAGGCTTGGCGATCGCTTCGCCCAACACCTCCACTCAGTTTGCAATAACCAACCTGATCTCCCGGTGGCTCAGCACTTCAACTCCCTTCCCATTCCAAATCCGGTCTTTCCGTCCTGGGCCTCCTCCATGATCAGAGTGAGGCCCACCACCTCATACTTGCTTGGGTAGTTTATACCCCAACGGTATGGACATTGGCTTCTCTAATTTCAGGTAGTCCTTGCTTTCTCCCTTTTCCCATCCCCAGCTCTCCCACAGCCCACTGTCTTCGCCTCTTCCTTTCTTTTTCGTGTCCCCCCCCCCCCCCCCGACATCAGTCTGAAGAAGGATCTCGACCCGAAACGTCGCCTATTTCCTTCGCTCCATAGATGCTGCCTCACTCGCTGAGTTTCTCCAGTATTTTTGTCTACCCATTCACACAAGTTCTGTTATCCCACTTTCCACACCCACTCCAGACACATTAGGGGCAATTTTAGCGAGACAAGTTAAGCTACAAAGGTCTTTGGGATGTGGGAGGAAACCCACATGCTTGCAGGGAGATTGTGCAAATTCAACACAGACAGTGCCCGAGGACAGGATCGAACACAGATCTCAGGCATGTGAGGCAGCAAGTCCATCAGCTGTGCCACTATATTTTATTTTCCAACACACAAAAAATTATACGTTGATAACTTTGGTTACTAAAAAAAATAAACTATCAATTTTCAGTCTTAAATCTCTAAGCCACGCTATGTCCCTCTTTACAGCTACTGTATGTTTTAATTCAGTTCAAGACTATGGGGCAGTACATTGGCCATAAAGTTGCTGCCTAAAATTGCCAGAGACCCGGAATTGATCCTGAATATGGGGCAGTCTGTGTGGAGTTTGCTCCTTTCCCCTTTGATCGCATGGGTTTTCTCCGGGTTCTCTTGTTTCCTTCCACATTCCAAAGGTGTGCAGGAACCTATTTCAGACCCAACCCAAAACGTAATACTTTCCTTTTGTCCAGAGATTCTGTCTGACCTGTTGAGTTACTCCAGCTTTTTGTGTCTATCTTGTGTTTAAACCAGCATCTGCAGTCCCTTCCCACACACACGATACTATACGATAGAACTTTATTAATCCCAGGAGGGAAATTGGCTGTGTGTGTGTGTGGGTATATATATTATACACACACATATATATTTATATAGTTATATATTCATATATAAATATACACCGTTTTGTTTTCTCGTTTGTAACATTGTTTACATATTCTGTTGTGCTGCTGCAAGTAAGGATTTCATTGTTCTAACTGGGACGTGAGAGAATAAAACACTATTGACTTACGTCGCTAATCTGTGGGATAGAACTAGCATACGGGTGATTGGTGGTCGGCGTGGGCCGAAGGGCCAGTTTCCACGCTGTATCTTTAAATTAAACTAAAAACACTAAAACCAGAGCAAATGTAAAGAAGGGTCTCTACCCGAAACGTCACCCAATTTCTTCTATTTAGAGATGCTGGCTGCTCCATGGAGTTCCCCCGCACAATTAAAGCATGCAACAGTCTTCACCCTACCATAGTTACACAACCAGACGCAACTAAATTTAAGGTAGCTCTTCTTCCCAAGAAACCTTTTTTGCTTAAGTCCAAGTCAAGAGAGTTTAATTGTCATGTGTCTCAGATTGGACAATGAAATTCTTGCTTGCTGCAGCACAACAGAATATGTGAACATAATACAGAACAGGATATAAAAGTTCAGTGTGTCTATATACAATAGACCATATATATACACAATAAATAAACAGATAAAATGCAATAGGCTGTTATTGTTCAGCCCTCCACCACCTCCAGTTTAAATTCCATTTGGAATATTTTTGGAGGACCAGGAAACCAGAAGCACGAGTTACTTCAGGGAGTTACTCCGGCTCCAGGGAGTGATTCTGTGTTGGTTTTCAGCGGTCGCGGCGAGTTGGCGACCGGACAGCAATGGCGGCCAGATCTCCCACAATTCAAAGCAAGGGAGAAAGTGCCCAGCGCCGAACAGTTGCCGTGGCAGTGCGCGTGTGCAGGGGGAAGATGTGCTGGCGGATGAGGAGCGAGCGGAGACCGGCGGCCTGGACACGGATACGAATGGCGGGCGGAGACGGAGAGTGACAGACAGAGAGAGAGAGAGAGATAGAGAGGGGGGGAGATAGAGAGGGGGGGCCGCCCAGAGCTGAACGGCAGGTGTCCTGCCTTGGCCGGAGGCCGTCTAGATTTCAAGGCCCTCGACTTTAGCCTATGAAGCCTAGTGGTAAATCCGGCTCTGACAAACGCTCATCGTACGTTAACCCACTCATTCCTGGGATTGTATTTGGACTTTCAAAAAGCCTTTGACAAGGTCCCACACAAGAGATTAGTGTGCAAAATTAGAGCACATGGTATTGGGGGTAGGGTATTGACACGGATAGAGAACTGGTTGGCAGACAGGAAGCAAAGAGTAGGAATTAACGGGTCCTTTTCAGATTGACAGGCAGTGACTAGTGGGGTACCGCAAGGCTCGGTGCTGGGACCCCAGTTGTTTACAATATTAACAATTTAGACGAGGGAATTAAATGTAACATCTCCAAGTTTGCAGATGGCACAAAGCTGGGTGGCAGTGTGGGCTGCGATGAGGATCAGGTGACTTGGATAGGTTGGGTGAGTGGGCAGATGCATGGCAGATGCAGTATAATGTGGATAAATGTGAGGTTATCCACTTTGGTGGCAAGAACAGGAAGGCAGATTATTATCTGAATGGTGGCAGATTAGGAAAAGGGGAGATGCAACGAGACCTGGGTGTGTTTGTACATCAGTCACTGACAGTAAGCATGCAGGTACAGCAGGCAGTGAAGAAAGCCAATGGCATGTTGGCCATCATAGCGAGAGAATTTGAGTATAGGAGCAAAGATGTCCTTCTGCAGTTGTACAGAGCCCAAGTGAGACCACACCTGGACTATTGTGTGCAGTTTTGGTCCCCTAATTTGAGGAAGGACATTCTTGCTATTGAGCGAGTGCAGCGTAGGTTTACAAGGTTAATTCCCGGGATGGCGGGACTGTCAAATGCTGAGAGAATGGAGCGGCTGGGCTTGTACACTCTGGAGTTTAGAAGGATGAGAGGGGATCTTATAGAAACATATAACATTGTTAAGGGTTTGGACTGGAGGCTGATTCACTGGATGTTTTCAAGAGGGAGTTAGATTTAGCTCTTAGGGCTGACGGAATCAAGGAATATGGGGAGAAAGCAGGAACGGGGAACTGATTGGGGATGATCATCCATGATCACATTGACTGGCGGTGCTGGCTGGAAGGGCTGAATGGCCTCCTCCTGCACCTATTGTTTATGTTTCTATGGATCATTCTTGTAAACCTCCCCTGACCCTCTCCAGAGCCAGCACATCCTTCCTCAGAGCCCCAGCATGACATGACTTGTCGGCGGGAGCACGTTGTAGACGGGCCGGAGCCGATCCTTACCTGGGACATGCGTGGCCTCTGGCTGACCAGGTTGGCGCCGATACAGCCCGGTCTCAAAGCCCACAGCAGCCGGCACAACATCACCCCGTCCCGCAGCGACTGTGCCAACTCCGACAGCCGAGCCTCGGGGCCGCACAAGCGGTGGCCAGCCGGCAAAACCCCGCACCCAGACAGCCAGAACACACACTGTCGCCACAGCTCCATCCCCCACCTCTCCCTCTCTCACCCCCACTCTCCTCTCCCTCTCTCCCCCCCTCTCTCCCTCTCCCTCTCCCTCTCCCTCTCCCCCTCTCTCTCCCCCACCCCTCTCTCTCTCTCTCTCTCTCTCTCTCCCCTCTCTCTCTCTCTCTCCCCTCTCTCTCTCTCTCTCCCCCACCCCTCTCTCTCTCTCCCCCTCTCCCTCTCTCTCTCCCCTCTCTCAGTTCCTCCGGGCGTTGACGAGCCGCTACTGTCTATTCGTGTCCCAGTTGCTTCCGTCCGCTAGTTTGCGCGCTCCCGGGCGCGCCCCCGAGGCTCCAATGCGCGCGCCCGCTCCGGACACAGGCAGTGGGAAGGGCGCGGACCCTGGGGTCGAGACCGTTCGGCCCGTCGGCGCTGTCTGTGTGAGTGGGTGGGTGAGGGACACTCAGGCCTTTCGGCCCACTTGATCCATGCCGACCAAAGTTCCCATCTGCGAGTAAATGAACAGAGAGCTGGAGTAACTGCGCGGGTCCGGGTCCGGGTCCGGCAGCATCTGTGGAGGGAGGGGAGACCCCGACACGAAACATCATCTGCCCGCTCAGTTCCTCCAGCACTTTGTCCTTTGCTCCAGATCCCAGCATCTGCAGTTCCCCGTGTGTCCCATTGACCAGCTCGCCATTCGCCCCTCACACAGAGCCTCAGCCAGAGATTCCCCCCTTTCCTTCCAGCCTGAAGAAGATGTTTCAATCAGTTGACAATTTCTCCGTGCAGTTTGTGCGCCGCGTTGTGGACTGGCAGGCGATGCACCAGTCGGTCCCCACACTGTTGGCTCAGTTTGTCCCATCAGCAAACTCCAACCCTGTGTTAACGGTGTTCAAAACTAACCTCACGGCCCCAACACCGACCCCGCGGCCACACGCTGACCCCCTCACTCTGTCCCCGGGACCCCCTGGCCTGGAACCACTGACCCACCCCGGCCCGGCCCCTGGACACACTGACCCACCCCCGGCCCCTGGACACACTGACCCACCCCCGGCCCGGCACCTGGACCCACTGACCCACCCCCGGCCCGGCCCCTGGACACACTGACCCACCCCCGGCCCGGCCCCTGGACCCACTGACCCACCCCCGGCCCCTGGACACACTGACCCACCCCCGGCCCGGCCCCTGGACACACTGACCCACCCCCGGCCCGGCCCCTGGACCCACTGACCCACCCCCGGCCCCTGGACACACTGACCCACCCCCGGCCCGGCCCCTGGACACACTGACCCACCCCCGGCCCGACCCCTGGACCCACTGACCCACCCCCGGCCCGGCCCCTGGACCCACTGACCCACCCCCGGCCCCTGGACACACTGACCCACCCCCGGCCCGGCCCCTGGACCCACTGACCCACCCCCGACCCCTGGACACACTGACCCACCCCCGGCCCCTGGACACACTGACCCACCCCCGACCCCTGGACACACTGACCCACCCCCGGCCCGGCCCCTGGACCCACTGACCCACCCCCGACCCCTGGACACACTGACCCACCCCCGGCCCGACCCCTAGACATACTGACCCATCCCCGGCCCCTGGACACACTGACCCACCCCCGGCCCGGCCCCTGGACCCACTGACCCATCCCCGGCCCCTGGACACACTGACCCACCCCCGGCCCGACCCCTAGACATACTGACCCATCCCCGACCCCTGGACACACTGTCCCACCCCCGGCCCCTGGACACACCCCCGGCCCGGCCCCTGGACACATTGACCCACCCCCGGCCCCTGGACACACTGACCCACCCCCGGCCCGGCCCCTGGACACACTGACCCATCCCCGGCCCGGCCCCTGGACCCACTGACCCACCCCCGGCCCCTGGACCCACTGACCCACCCCCGGCCCCTGGACACACTGACCCACCCCCGGCCCGGCCCCTGGACACACTGACCCACCCCCGGCCCGGCCCCTGGACCCACTGACCCACCCCCGGCCCCTGGACACACTGACCCACCCCCGGCCCGGCACCTGGACCCACTGACCCACCCCCGGCCCGGCCCCTGGACACACTGACCCACCCCCGGCCCGGCCCCTGGACCCACTGACCCACCCCCGGCCCCTGGACACACTGACCCACCCCCGGCCCGGCCCCTGGACACACTGACCCACCCCCGGCCCGGCCCCTGGACCCACTGACCCACCCCCGGCCCCTGGACACACTGACCCACCCCCGGCCCGGCCCCTGGACACACTGACCCACCCCCGGCCCGACCCCTGGACCCACTGACCCACCCCCGGCCCGGCCCCTGGACCCACTGACCCACCCCCGGCCCCTGGACACACTGACCCACCCCCGGCCCGGCCCCTGGACCCACTGACCCACCCCCGACCCCTGGACCCACTGACCCACCCCCGGCCCCTGGACACACTGACCCACCCCCGACCCCTGGACACACTGACCCACCCCCGGCCCGGCCCCTGGACCCACTGACCCACCCCCGACCCCTGGACACACTGACCCACCCCCGGCCCGACCCCTAGACATACTGACCCATCCCCGGCCCCTGGACACACTGACCCACCCCCGGCCCGGCCCCTGGACCCACTGACCCATCCCCGGCCCCTGGACACACTGACCCACCCCCGGCCCGACCCCTAGACATACTGACCCATCCCCGACCCCTGGACACACTGTCCCACCCCCGGCCCCTGGACACACCCCCGGCCCGGCCCCTGGACACACTGACCCACCCCCGGCCCCTGGACACACTGACCCACCCCCGGCCCGGCCCCTGGACACACTGACCCATCCCCGGCCCGGCCCCTGGACCCACTGACCCACCCCCGGCCCCTGGACCCACTGACCCACCCCCGGCCCCTGGACACACTGACCCACCCCCGGCCCGGCCCCTGGACACACTGACCCACCCCCGGCCCGGCCCCTGGACACACTGACCCACCCCCGGCCCGGCCCCTGGACACACTGACCCACCCCCGGCCCGGCCCCTGGACACACTGACCACCCCCGGCCCGGCCCCTGGACACACTGACCCACTGGTGCGGGGAGGGGGGTGACCTGAGGGAGTGAGATCCTCGGTTGCAGGGAGACCGGGGATGGGGGTGAGATATTGGATGGTGGGTGGGGGGGGTCTGGGAACCCGGTGGGGGTGAGATATTGGATTGGGGGGGGGGGGGGTTCTGCATTAATTCGACATCCCTCTCGTACCCAGCTCATCACCTGTACCTGACCAGCCATCTCCTGCCCCCCCCCCCGGCAGCGCGGCCCCATTTGTGACTTGGACAAATGGGAACAGGGATTTGAGTGGAAAGTGTTTGTTAAATCTGGTTTTAGTGAAGATTTGAATTAATCCCATGTTATAGTTTAGTGTAGAGATACAGCACGGAAACAGGCGCTTCGGCCCACCGAGTCCGTGCCGGCCAGCGATCCCCACACACTAACACTATCCTACACACACTAGGGACAGTGTTTACATTTATACCGAACTAACAAACCTGCACGTCTTTGGAGTGTGGGAGGAATCCGGAGCACCCGGAAAAAAACCCACGCGGGTCACGGGGAGAACGTGCAAACTCCACACAGACAGCACCCGTAGTCAGGATGGAACCCGGGTCTCTGGCGCCGTGAGGCAGCAGCTCTACCCGCTGCACCACTGTACATGTTTCGGAGAGAATCGGGGGCATGTTTACGAGCTGGGGGGTTTTGCGTTTGATGGGGTGGTGGTCTTTCAGTGTCGGGGTCTCACCGACCCCCTCTCTCTCCTGCTTTACTCTGTGCTAAATGTGTCCGTTTTTTAAATGTAGAAGTTACAAATATTGATGTTGTTTTTCAGTTATTTGTGAATATTCTGCACCGCGGGTAGAGCTGCTGCCTCTGTTGCTGAAATCCGGGTTCGATCCTGACCTCGGGTGCTCGGGACATTGGATGTTCTCCCTGTGACCACGTGTGTTTTTGTATTCTAGCCCTCTGGATAATAAATGCGTTCGCCTTCCTTACTACCAACTTGCAAATTAACCTTCTAGCAATCTTGCACCAAATCCCTTTGCTCCTCCGATTTTTGAATCCTCTCCACATTTAGAAAACAGTCTACGCCTTTATTCCTGCGACCCACACTTTGCTCCACTATATTCCATCTGCCCGCTCCCCCAACCTGTCCAAATCCTTCTGCACAGTCCCTGCTTTCTGTACACTACCTGCCCCTCCGCCTGTCTTCATATCTACAACCTTGGCCACAAAGCCTTCAATCCCCTCGTCCACATCATTAATGTACAACGTGAAGAGCAGCGGCCCCAGCCCCGAGCCCTGCGGATCTCCGCTCGTCACTGGCAGCCAACCAGATAAAGCCCCCTTTATTGCCACTCTTTGCCTTCTGCCACCCAGCCAACCTGCTCTCCACGCTGGTATCTGCCCGCTGATACCGTGGGCTCTCACCTTCATTAGCAGCCTCACGTGTGGCACCTTGTCAAAGGCTTTCTGAAAATCTAAATAACCAACATCTACTGACTCTGCTTTGCCTGTCCTGCTATTTGGGGGGGAAGATTGCAACCTTCACGTGGGCCGCCCTGTTTCGACTAATTCAATCGACCTGCACAAACAGAAGATCAAATAGAACAAGTTGTCCAACAACTTTAGGCTGTGCACGCCACACAGAAGAAGAAGTCCTGCTATGTACTTCCTCAAAGAATTACAGTAAATTAGTCAAGCAAGAACTCCCGTTCACAAAGCCACGCTGACATGACATATTTTATCACATGCATCTCGTGACTCTGAATCCTCATCCTTAATAATCGACTCAAATCTTACCAACCACTGACATCAGGGTAATAGTTTACCATCTTCTTGAACAGCGAGTAATATTTGCAAACTTCCAGTCCTCTGGGACCACTCCTCACTCTAGTCATTATTCAAAGATCACTGCTAATGCCTCCACAATCTCTAAAGCCACCTCTTTCAGAACCCTGGGGTGCAGTCCGCCGGGCCCAGGTGACATATCCACCTTCAGCCCTTTCAGCTTGTCCCCAGTAATAGCCACTCCACTAATATCTGCCCCTTGACTCTCTTGAATTTCTGGCACCTTGCTGGAGTATTTTGCAGTGAAGACTGCAAAGCAGGGGTGGGACAGAGAGAGGGGAGGGAAGGTGCTGTCGGTGGAGTGGGTGAGTTGGGTGGTGCATCCTGTAGCTGGTACCTTTAACATCTGCAGTGAGATGCGGCAGATGTTCTACCAGTTGTTGGTGGCCAGTGCCATCATCTTCGCTGCCGTGCGCTGGGACAGCAGGGCGAAGGTCGCGGACGCCAAGAGGATCTACAAACTCATCAGGAAGGCCGGCTCTGTCCTGGGGGCGGAGTTGGATTCACGGGGATGGTCTTGGAGAGGAGGATGCTCCTCAAACTGCGGAGCATCCTGGACAATACAGCTCACCCCCTCCATGACACACTGGTCAACCTGGGGAGCACCTTCAGCAACAGACTGGTTCCACCAAGATGCAGCACAGAAGGCTGCAGGAGATCCTTCTTCCCTGTGGCTATCAGGAGTTTCTCGATGTTGTTGAGGCGGTGTTCACCCAGGCCTGTGGAGAGGTCCATCACACTCCAATATAGAATACAAAGAACAGCAGCAAGGTCGACATAGACCCTTCCACCCTGCTCTAGGGACTCAAATAGAGATAGCTAGGAGACGGTGTCTGAGGCAGGAGGCAGAGAAGGGAAGCACTCAGACCCAACATGTACGGGGGAAAAGAAAAAAAAATAAACAGAGAATAAGAGGTGGTGGGTGTCTTAAAGGTGTGAGCAGAGAGAAAGAGGGATATAAAATGACAATAGAAGCAAGTGGTAGCAAGGTGAAAATTAATAGTGGCTGGCAGACAAATCCAGGAAAAAATCAAAAGGGGCCACTTGTCAACATAATTGTATAAAGGGTAAAAGTGTTGTAAAAACAAGCCTGAAGGCTTTGTGTCTCAATGCGAGGAGCATTCTTAATAAGGTGGATGAGTTGAAGGTGCAGATAGCTATTAATGACTATGCTATAGTTGGGATCACGGAGACATGGCTCCAGGATGACCAAGGCTGGGAGCTGAACATCCAGGGATATTCAATATTCAGGAGGGATAGACGAAAAGGAAAAGGAGGTGGGGAAGCTTTGCTGGTGAGAGAGGAGATTAATGCAACAGAAAGGAAGGACATTAGCTTGGAGGATGTGGAATCGATATGGGTAGAGCTGCGAAACACTAAGGGGCAGAAAATGCTAGTGGGAGTTGTGTACAGGCCACCTAACAGTAGTAGTGGAGTTGGGGATGGCATCAAACAGGAAATTAGAACTGCGTGCAACAAAGGTAAAACAGTTATAATGGGTGACTTCAATCTACATATAGATTGGATGAATCAAATTGGCAGGGGTGCTGAGGAAGAGGATTTCTTGGAATGTATGCAGGATAGTTTTCTAAACTAACATGTAGAGGAACCAACGAGAGAGCAGGCTATTCTAGACTGGGTATTGAGTAATGTGGAAGGGTTAGTTAGCAGTCTTATTGTGCGGGGCCCCTTGGGCAAGAGTGACCATACTATGGTTGAGTTCTTCATTAGGATGGAGAGTGACATAATTAATTCAGAAACAAGGGTTCTTAAATTAAACAAAGGAAACTTTGAAGGTATGAGACGTGAATTGGCCAAGATAGACTGGCAAGTGAGTCTTAAAGGGTTGACAGTGGATGTGCAATGGAAGGTATTTAAAGACTGCATGGATGAAGTACAAACATTTTTCATACCAATTTGGCAAAATAATAAATCAGAGATGGTGGTGCATCCGTGGGAAATCAGGGATAGTATAAAAACTAAAGATGAGGCATACAAATTGGCCAAAAAAAGCAGCCTACCAGAGGACTGGGAGAAATTCAGAATCCAGCAGAGGAGGACAAAGGGCTTAATTAGGAAAGGGAAAATAGATTACAAAAGGAAACTGGCAGGGAACATAAAAGCTGACTGCAAAAGTTTTTATAGATATGTGAAGAGAAAGAGACTAGTTAGAACAAATGTTGGTCCCTTGCAGTCAGAAGCAGGTGAATTGATCATGGGGAACAAGGACATGGCAGACCAATTGAATAACTACTTTGGTTCTGTCTTCACTAAGGAAGACATAAATAATCTGCCGGAAATAGCAGTGGAACGGGGGTCAAATAAGATGGCGGAACTGAGTGAAATCCAGGTTAGCCGGGAGGTGGTGTTGGGTAAATTGAACGGATTGAAGGCCGATAAATCCCCAGGCCCAGATAGTCTGCATCCCAGAGTACTCAAGGAGGTAGCCACAGAAATAGTGGATGCATTAATGATAATTTTTCAAAACTCCTTAGATTCTGGAGTAGTTCCTGAGGATTGGAGGATAGCTAATGTAACCCCACTTTTTAAAAAAGGAGGGAGAGAGAAAGCGGGGAATTACAGACCAGTTAGTCTAACATCGGTAGTGGGGAAACTGCTAGAGTCAGTTATTAAAGATGGGATAGCAGCGCATTTGGAAAGTGGTGAAATCATTGGACAAAGTCAGCATGGATTTAAAAAAGGTAAATCATGTCTGACAAATCTGATAGAATTTTTCGAGGATGTAACTAGTAGAGTGGATAGGGGAGAACCAGTGGATGTGTTATATTTGGACTTTCAGAAGGCTTTTGACAAGGTCCCACATATGAGATTAGTATACAAAATTAAAGCACACGGTATTGGGGGTTCAATATTGATGTGGATAGAGAACTGGCTGGCAGACAGGAAGCAAAGGGTAGGAGTAAACGGGTCCTTTTCAGAATGGCAGGCAATACCCCAGCTATTTACAATATATATTAATGATTTAGATGAGGGAATTCAATGCAACATCTCCAAATTTGCAGATTGACACCAAGCTGGGGGGTATAGTTAGGTGTGAGGAGGATGCTAGGAGGCTGCAGGGTGATTTGGAAAGGCTGAGTGAATGGGCAGATGCAGTATAATGTGGATAAATGTGAGGTTATCCACTTTGGTGGCAAAAACATGAGGGTAGACTATTATCTGAATGGTGACAGATTAGGAAAAGGGGAGATGCAACGAGACCTGGGTGTCATGGTACACCAGTCATTGAAAGTAGGCATGCAGGTGCAGCAGGCAGTGAAGAAAGCAAATGGTATGTTAGCATTCATAGTGAAAGGATTTGAGTATAGGAGCAGGGAGGTTCTACTGCAGTTGTACAGGGTTTTGGTGAGACCACACCTGGAGTATTGCGTACAGTTCTGGTCTCCAAATCTGAGGAAAGACATTCTTGCCATAGAGGGGGTACAGAGAAGGTTCACCAGACTGATTCCTGGGATGTCGGGATTTTCATATGAGGAAAGACTGGATAGACTCGGCTTGTACTCACTGGAATTTAGAAGATTGAGGGGGGATCTTATGGAAACTTACAAAATTCTTAAGGGGTTGGATGCAGGAAGATTGTTCCCGATGTTGGGGAGTCCAGAACAAGGGGTCACAGTCTAAGGATAAGGGGGAATTCCTTTAGGACCGAGATGAGGAAAACATTCTTTACCCAGAGAGTGGTGAGTCTCTGGAATTCTCTGCCACAGAATGTCGTTGAGGCCAGTTCATTGGCTATATTCAAGAGGGAGTTGGATGTGGCTCTTGTGGCTAAAGGGATCGGGGGGGGGGGGGGGGGGTATGGAGGGAAGGCAGGTACAGGATACTGAGTTGGATGATCAGCCATGATCATATTGAATGGCGGTGCAGGCTCGAAGGGCCGAATGGCCTACTGCTGCACCTATTTTTCTATGTTTCTATGTCTGCACCCACACGCCCAGATTACTGACATTATTTATTTACCATGAATCTCAGGTGGACATTGACTTCAAGCACCATTGTAACCTGGAAAGTTGCCGCCTCGATGCATTGAAGGGTCCCATTGCACACCTGAGCCTTGCCACTGGAGGACAGGTGTGTGTGCGGGGGGGTGAGTTTCTCAACACAGGACCCCTTGCTCTGGTATCCAGTGTGTCATCAGCCACTCTAGGTCAGTCTGGTCACTGGGACCCCCCAGGGTGCAGACAGTGATGGTCAGTCTAGTCACTGGGACCCCCAGGGTGCAGTGATGGTCAGTCTGGTCACTGGGACCCCCCAGAGTGCAGACAGTGATGGTCAGTCTGGTCACTGGGACCCCCAGGGTGCAGTGATGGTCAGTCTGGTCACTGGGACCCCCCAGGGTGCAGACAGTGATGGTCAGTCTGGTCACTGGGACCCCCAGGGTGCAGACAGTGATGGTCAGTGTTGTGCAATCCCATTGTCCAGCACTGGAGTGGTGTCACTCTCAGCCCAGTGTGAACAAGTGTATGATTTGTATCACCGTGTTGCTGTTGTGAGCATCGTATATGTTGAGTTCAGGGGATTCCCATCGCAGGCAAGACTGCTCCTGCCAGCCCGTTCCACCCAGCATAGTTCATGTGATAGGACCAGAATTAGACCATTCAGCCCATCAGGCTGTCTCCATCCTGTTACATCGACGGCCTGGTCTCTATTTGCTCGTTCACACAGGGATCGAGGGAGAGAAGGGTCCAGTCTGGAGAATGGTCTCGACCCAAAACATCACCCATTCCTTCTCTCCAAAGACCCGCTGAGTTACTCCAGCACTCTGTGAAACGTCACTTATCCATGTTCTCCACAGATGCTGCCTGACCCGCTGAGTTACTCCAGCACTCTGTGAAACGTCACTTATCCATGTTCTCCACAGATGCTGCCTGACCCGCTGAGTTACTCCAGCACTCTGTGAAACGTCACCTATCCATGTTCTCCACAGATGCAGCTTGTGTCCACTTGACCACTGGAGCTCCACACGGAGGGGGTTTGGTGTGTGTGCTACAGCGCTGTTCCAGCCTGTGGTGGTAACCGGTTCTATATAATTACACAGTCGTCCAGGTTTACACTTGTACTGAAAAATCAAAACAAATGTGTAGGTGCTGGTTTAAACCAAAGCTAGACACTGAAAGCTGGAGTAACTCAGTGGGACTGGCAGCTTTTCTGGAGAATGGTCTCGACCCGAAACAACACCCATTCCTTTTCTCTAGAAATGCTGCCTGTCCCGCTGAGTCACTCCAGCTTTTTGTGTCTATTTGCAGATACTGAAATCTTGAGTTAAAACAGAAAATGTTGTAAACACTGGATTAACTCAGTGGGTCAGGCAGCAGTTACTCCAGTTCCTCTCACACACAGGAACTCAGATCCAAGACGTTAGCTGTTTTTCCCCGCACATATTGCCCGACCTGCTGTCACAATATAATGGACTTACCATCCGGAGTCTGGGATCCCTTGGCGGGGATCGAGGAGAAGAGCTCCGACCATCGGCCGGCCTGCGGCCTGTAACATCCTGAAGCCGGGGTCTCCGGTAGGAAAGTGGCCGATTCGGGGGCTCCAAGCCACGGAGTGTGTTCGACCGTGCCAACGTCGGAGTTTGGATCATCCCGACAAGAGGGACTGTACATCCGGCCGTCTGTAGCGGCGACTACAGGGGGTTCATGGCCCCGACCCCGGGTGGACAAAGGAGGAGGACTGGCTGAACTTTGCACCTTCCACCCCAGTGAAGAATACTGTGGTGGTGGATGTTAAATCCTATTGTGTATTGTGTGTGTTTTTAAGTGTATCGCTGCTGGCAAATTCATTTCACTGCACCTTCGGGTGTATGTGACGAATAAAATTGACTTTGCCTTTGTGCCCACTGCCAGCTCCTGTTACAGCAGCTCAGCCACGTAAAGCTGTTTCTACGCACTGTTGTAAATACACCATCGCAATTTATTGATAAAAAATCCATGCAAATCCAATATAAAATGACATACAAACTGGAGCAGCGGTAACAGTGGAGAAACAGCCCCATCCAACCTGCATGGTGATGTGTGTATCCACACGCCCAGCTTACTGCCATCATTCATTTACCATGTGTCAGCTGGACATTTAAAAGCACCATTTAAACCAGGAAAGTTGCTGACTCAGCGCAACCTCTGGAAGGCACAGAGTGTAAACACAACACTGAAGGCAACTCTCATAGATATATTCCATTGAATAAAGCCCATTACACCAGAAACAGAGAATTATTTCATCATTAACAGAATTACTGGAAAGCCAAGCTGAAAGTCAATTTAAAAAAAGGTTATTCCCGGGGATTGAAAATTTGGGACATATTCTGTTCCAACCCACAGTGAGGCCCAGCTCCGACAGGAGACATCTGCTTGCATGTCCCACCCACACCATCACCGGCCGGAGACTGACCGGCTCAGCGCACACCCACCCACACCCACACCATCACCGGCCGGAGACTGACCGGCTCAGCGCACACCCACCCACACCATCACCGGCCGGAGACTGACCGGCTCAGCGTACACCCACCCACACCATCACCGGCCGGAGAGACTGACCGGCTCAGCGCACACCCACCCACACCATCACCGGCCGGAGAGACTGACCTGCTCAGCGTACGCCCACCCACACCCTGACCATCACCGGCCGGAGAGACTGACCGGCTCAGCGTACACCCACCCACACCATCACCGGCCGGAGAGACTGACCGGCTCAGCGTACACCCACCCACACCATCACCGGCCAGAGACTGACCGGCTCAGCGCACACCCACCCACACCATCACCGGCCGGAGAGACTGACCGGCTCAGCGTACACCCACCCACACCATCACCGGCCAGAGACTGACCGGCTCAGCGCACACCCACCCACACCATCACCGGCCGGAGACACTGACCGGCTCAGTGTACACCCACACCCTGACCATCACTGGCCGGAGAGACTGACCGGCTCAGCGTACACCCACCCACACCATCACCGGCCGGAGAGACTGACCAGCTCAGCGTACACCCACCCACACCCACACCATCACCGTCCGGAGAGACTGACCGGCTCAGCGTACACCCACACCATCACCGGCCGGAGAGACTGACTGGCTCAGCGTACACCCACACCCTGACCATCACCGGCCAGAGAGACTGACCGGCTCAGCGTACACCCACACCCACACCATCACCGGCCGGAGAGACTGACCGGCTCAGCGTACACCCACCCACACCCTGACCATCACTGGCCGGAGAGACTGACCGGCTCAGCGTACACCCACCCACACCATCACCGGCCGGAGAGACTGACCGGCTCAGCGTACACCCACCCACACCCTGACCATCACCGGCCGGAGAGGCTGACTGGCTCAGCGTACACCCACACCCACACCGGCCGGAGAGACTGACCGGCTCAGCGTACACCCACACCGGCCGGAGAGACTGACCGGCTCAGCGTACACCCACACCATCACCGGCCGGAGACTGACCGGCTCAGCATACACCCACCCACACCATCACCGGCCGGAGACTGACCGGCTCAGCGTACACCCACACCGGCCGGAGAGACTGACCGGCTCAGCGTACACCCACCCACACCATCACGGGCTTGGCGACACACAGCCTCCTGACCCAGTCAGTGCAGAACAAGATGTAACCAACTCATCCCACATTTCCCCAGCAGAACGTAGTGGCCAGTCCACGACTTGGTCACCAGTTCATCACTCCCCCCACAGTCCACCCCTCACCCACACACTGGTGGCCCTCTAACCCCCCCACCCCGCACGTCTTTGGGATGTGGGAGGAAACAGGAGCACCCGGGGGAAACCCACATGGTCACAGGGAGAACATGCAAACCCCACACAGACAGCGCCGGAGATGGGGATGGAAGCCGGGTCTCTGGTACTGAGGCAGCAGCACTACCCGCTGCACCACCGTCCAGTTTCCCCAGATTCCAACATAACGAGGTGCCCAGTCCCTGGACATCCTGGACCAAGTTAGGACACATCCCACAGGTGGTCACACAAACCTGGGCAACACTGGCGTGTGTGGGCTGGGGATCACACGTGTGTGCTCGGCTGGGCCGGGCAACACTGGCGTGTGTGGGCTGGGGATCACACATGTGTGTGGGCTTGGCCGGGCAACACTGGCGTGTGTGGGCTGGGGAACACACGTGTGTGGGCTGGGGATCACACATGTGTGTGGGCTGGGGATCACACGTGTGTGTGGGCTGGGGAACACGTGTGTGGGCTGGGAAACACGTGTGGGCTGGGGATCACACGTGTGTGTGGGCTGGGGAACACGTGCGTGTGGGCTGGGTAACATGTGTGTGGGCTGGGGAACACGTGTGTGTGGGCTGGGGATCTGTAGTAGTGGACAGGAGTGGACGTTGGTGATTTGGTGATCTGTGGGTCTGGGGTGAGTGGACGTTGGTGATCTGTGGGTCTGGGGTGAGTGGACATTGGTGATCTCTGGGTCTGGGGTGAGTGGACATTGGCGATCTGTGGTTGTGGGCGGGAGTGGACGTTGGTGATCTGTGGGTCTGGGGTGAGTGGACATTGGTGATCTGTGGTTGTGGGCGGGAGTGGACGTTGGTGATCTGTGGGTCTGGGGTGAGTGGACGTTGGTGATCTGTGGGTCTGGGGTGAGTGGACGTTGGTGATCTGTGGGTCTGGGGTGAGTGGACGTTGGTGATCTGTGGGTCTGGGGTGAGTGGACATTGGTGATCTGTGGGTCTGGGGTGAGTGGACGTTGGTGATCTGTGGGTCTGGGATGAGTGGACATTGGTGATCTGTGGGTCTGGGGTGAGTGGACATTGGTGATCTGTGGTTGTGGGCGGGAGTGGACGTTGGTGATCTGTGGGTCTGGGGTGAGTGGACATTGGTGATCTGTGGGTCTGGGGTGAGTGGACGTTGGTGATCTGTGGGTCTGGGGTGAGTGGACGTTGGTGATCTGTGGGTCTGGGGTGAGTGGACGTTGGTGATCTGTGGGTCTGGGGTGAGTGGACATTGGTGATCTGTGGGTCTGTGGTGAGTGGACGTTGGTGATCTGTGGGTCTGGGGTGAGTGGACGTTGGTGATCTGTGGGTCTGGGGTGAGTGGACGTTGGTGATCTGTGGGTCTGGGATGAGTGGACATTGGTGATCTGTGGGTCTGGGGTGAGTGGACGTTGGTGATCTGTGGGTCTGGGGTGAGTGGACGTTGGTGATCTGTGGGTCTGGGATGAGTGGACATTGGTGATCTGTGGGTCTGGGGTGAGTGGACATTGGTGATCTGTGGTTGTGGGCGGGAGTGGACATTGGTGATCTGTGGGTCTGGGGTGAGTGGACGTTGGTGATCTGTGGGTCTGGGGTGAGTGGACGTTGGTGATCTGTGGGTCTGGGGTGAGTGGACATTGGTGATCTCTGGGTCTGGGGTGAGTGGACGTTGGTCTCAAGTGGGGTTCATGCCCAGGGCCACCCTCATGCGCTCGTACACCACGTAGCTGATGCTGACGGCAGGGATGACCTTCATGAAGTTGGGAGCAAGTCCACGGTAGAGCCCAAAGGGACCCTCTTTGGCCACAATGTCCTGGAAGAGCTGGATCATGCTGCGTTGCTGCGCTCCCTCCAACGATGCTGCAACAACAGTGGTGCATTGTCAATAAACCATGCGACGGGGAGTGATGTTCGCTTGTTACCCATGAGGGGCTGGGCTGAAGGTTACCCCAACAACCCGGGCAACAGGGAGACGGACACACCCACCCTGGCGCAGAAATGGAGCCACTTCCTGGTCTGGACCACCTTCACTTTTAGAGGAACTTAAATAACAAAATGCTGGGAATACTTGCATCAGGCCACTCGGCCCCTCCAGCCTGCCCCACCCCCACCGTGATCAGGGCTGATCTGCCCCAGGCCACTCGGCCCCTCCAGCCTGCCCCACCCCCACCGTGATCAGGGCTGATCTGCCCCAGGCCACTCGGCCCCTCCAGCCTGCCCCACCCCCACCGTGATCAGGGCTGATCTGCCCCAGGCCACTCGGCCCCTCCAGCCTGCCCCACCCCCCACCGTGATCATGGCTGATCTGCCCCAGGCCACTCGGCCCCTCCAGCCTGCCCCACCCCCACCGTGATCATGGCTGATCTGCCCCAGGCCACTCGGCCCCTCCAGCCTGCCCCACCCCCCACCGTGATCATGGCTGATCTGCCCCAGGCCACTCGGCCCCTCCAGCCTGCCCCACCCCCACCGTGATCAGGGCTGATCTGCCCCAGGCCATTCGGCCCCTCCAGCCTGCCCCACCCCCACCGTGATCAGGGCTGATCTGCCCCAGGCCACTCGGCCCCTCCAGCCTGCCCCACCCCCACCATGATCAGGGCTGATCTGCCCCAGGCCATTCGGCCCCTCCAGCCTGCCCCACCCCCACTGTGATCAGGGCTGATCTGCCCCAGGCCACTCGGCCCCTCCAGCCTGTCCCACCCCCACCATGATCAGGGCTGATCTGCCCGAGGCCTCATCTCCTCTCCTGTGCCAGTTCCCCATCGCCCTCCATCCCCCCATCTTGCACACATTTCTCTCCCCCCTGTTTAAACCCCCAGTGATCCGGCCTCCACACCCCCCGGGCTGGAGAATCCCACAGATTCACCTCCCTCTGGGAGAGGAAGTTCCTACACACCTCAGTTGTAAATGTCCACCCCCTAATCCTGTAACTGCCCCTCGTTCCAGCCTCTCCCACAGGTGGAGACGTCTCCACATCTCCCCCTCCCCTCCCCCAGTCTGGGATGGGTCAATAAAGGCGATGATATAAAAGTGAGCCAGGGAGAGTCGGGCTGTTCAGCATGTTCCCGGTGAACGCTGGTTGATGAGGGGCAATGAGCCACGGGCCACATGGGATCATACACTTCCATTGATGAATAGGAGATGCCAGAGTATACAAGGAGGGCAGACACGAGACAGGAGGCATCCACGGCACATTAGTGAAGGAGAATCCCAAGAGACTGGCAAAGCATAAAATGGGTACGAGCAAAAGGGCAAGGAGAGGTTGAATATGTGTCGTGCGGGATCAGTGTGCGTGTCCATGTCTGAAGCACAGGAGATGCGCAAGGTGTGAGATATTTAGCAGCTGTATTTACTATTCATAAGAGCTAAGGATTTTGGATTTAAGAGCACATATCACATTGCTGGAGCTATTGAGGGATATCACTGTACATAAACCCCTGGGGCCTGAACAAATATATCCTTACATATTGCTGGGAGAAATAGCAGGATTCTGTCAGAGGTATGTGCATCATCTTTAGCCATGACTGAGCCCCCAGAATCCTGGACTGTGGCTAATGTACCGTTACATAAGAAGGGCAGTAAAGGGCAACACAGGGAACTACAGGCCAGTGAGCCCGAGTCAGTGGTGGGGAAGTTACTGGAAGGGCTTGTGATGGAGAGGATGGCGGGACTGTCATATGCTGAGAGAATGGAGCGGCTGGGCTTGTACACTCTGGAGTTTAGAAGGATGAGAGGGGATCTTATTGAAACATATAAGATTGTTAAGGGTTTGGACATGCTGGAGGCAGGAAACATGTTCCTGATGTTGGGGGAGTCCAGAACCAGGGGCCACTGGTTAAGAATAAGAGGTAAACCATTTAGAACTGAGATGCAAAACACTTTTTCTCACAGAGAGTGGCGAGTCTGTGGAATTCTCTGCCTCAGAGGGCGGTGGAGGCAGGTTCTCTGGATACTTTCAAGAGAGAGCTAGATAGGGCTCTTAAAGATAGTGGAGTCAGGGGATGGGGAGAAGGCAGGAACGGGGTACTGATTGGGGATGATCAGCCATGATCACATTGAATGGTGGTGCTGGCTCGAAGGGCCAAATGGCCTACTCCTGCACCTGTTGTCTATTGTCTGACAAGGGGCAGTCAGTGCCTCTCTGTGTGGAGAATCTAGTCTCACCAAGAGGATTGACCAAGGCAGGACGGCGGACATGGTGTACATGGACTTTAGAAAGGTCTTTGACCAGATCCCACATGACAGGATAGTCCAGAAGTTGAGATCACACGAGTTAGCCACTGGATACAACATTGTGTTGGTGGCTGGTGTGGAGGACTGCTATTTAGATTGGAGGCCTGTGGCCAGTGGACCTGGGCTGGATCTGGAAGGAAGGAACTGCAGATGCTGGTTTAAAACGAAGATAGACATAAAACGCTGGAGTAACTCAGCGGGACAGGCAGCATTTCTGGAGAGAAGGGATAGGTGACGTTTCGGGTCGAGACCCTTCTTCAGACTGAGTGTCAGGGGAGAGGGAAACAAGAGATAGAAACATAGAAAATAGGTGCAGGAGTAGGCCATTCGGCCCTTCGAGCCTGCACCGCCATTCAATGTGATCATGGCTGATCATCCAACTCAGTATCCCGTACCTGCCTTCTCTCCATACCCCCTGATCCCTTTAGCCACAAGTGCAACATCTAACGCCCTCTTAAATATAGCCAATGAACTGGCCTCAACTACCTTCTGTGGCAGAGAATTCCAGAGACTCACCACTCTCTGTGTAAAGAATGTTTTCCTCATTTCGGTCCTAAAGGAATTCCCCCTTATCCTTAGACTGTGACCCCTTGTTCTGGACTCCCCCAACATCGGGAACAATCTTCCAGCATCTAGCTTGTCCAACCCCTTAAGAATTTTGTAAGTTTCTATAAGATCCCCCCTCAATCTTCTAAATTCCAGCGAGTACAAGCCAAGTCTATCCAATCTTTCCTCATATGAAAGTCCTAACATCCCAGGAATCAGTCTGGTGAATCTTCTCTGTACCCCCTCTATGGCAAGGATGTCTTTCCTCAGATTTGGAGACCAAAACTGTACGCAATACTCCAGGTGTGGCCTCACCAAAACCCTGTACAACTGCAGTAGAACCTTCCTGCTCCTATACTCAAATCCTTTCGCTATGAATGCTAACATACCATTTGCTTTCTTCACTGCCTGCTGCACCTGCATGCCTACTTTCAATGACTGGTGTACCATGACACCCAGGTCTCGTTGCATCTCCCCCTTACCTAATCTGCCACCATTCAGATAATAGTCTACCCTCATGTTTTTGCCACCAAAGTGGATAACCTCACATTTACCCACATTATACTGCATCTGCCATGCATCTGCCCATTCACTCAGCCTATCCAAATCACCCTGCAGTCTCCAAGCATCCTCCTCACACCTAACTATACCCCCCAGCTTGGTATCATCTGCAAATTTGGAGATGTTGCATTGAATTCCCTCGTCCAAATCATTAATATATATTGTAAATAGCTGGGGTCCCAGCACTGAGCCTTGCGGCACCCCACTAGTCACTGCCTGCCATTCTGAAAAGGACCCGTTTACTCCTACCCTTTGCCTCCTGTCTGCTAGCCAGTTCTCTATCCACATCAACCCCCAATACCGTGTGCTTTAAGTTTGTATGCTAATCTCTTATGCGGGACCTTGTCGAAAGCCTTCTGAAAGTCTAGATATAACACATCCACTGGTTCTCCCTTATCCACTCTACTAGTTACATCCTCGAAAAATTCTATCAGATTTGTCAAACATGATTTACCTTTCGTAAATCCATGCTGACTTTGTCCAATGATTTCACCACTTTCCAAATGCGCTGCTATCCTATCTTTAATAACTGACTCTAGCAGTTTCCCCACTACCGATGTTAGACTAACTGGTCTGTAATTCCCCGTTTTCTCTCTCCCTCCTTTTTTTAAAAAGTGGGGTTACATTAGCTACCCTCCAATCCTCAGGAACTACTCCAGAATCTAAGGAATTTTGAAAAATTATCACTAATGCATCCACTATTTCTGTGGCTACCTCCTTGAGTACTCTGGGATGCAGACTATCTGGGCCTGGGGATTTATCGGCCTTCAATCCGTTCAATTTACCCAACACCACCTCCCGGCTAACCTGGATTTCACTCAGTTCCTCCATCTTATTTGACCCCCGTTCCACTGCTATTTCCGGCAGATTATTTATGTCTTCCTTAGTGAAGACAGAACCAAAGTAGTTATTCAATTGGTCTGCCATGTCCTTGTTCCCCATGATCAATTCACCTGTTTCTGACTGCAAGGGACCAACATTTGTTTTAACTAGTCTCTTTCTCTTCACATATCTATAAAAACTTTTGCAGTCAGTTTTTATGTTCCCTGCCAGTTTTCTTTCATAATCTATTTTCCCTTTCCTAATTAAGCCCTTTGTCCTCCTCTGCTGGACTCTGAATTTCTCCCAGTCCTCCGGTAGGCTGCTTTTTCTGGCAAATCTTTTGTTTTTATACTATCCCTGATTTCCCTTGTTATCCATGGATGCACCACCTTCCCCGATTTATTCTTTTGCCAAACTGGTATGAACAACTTTTGTACTTCATCCATGCAGTCTTTAACTACCTTCCATTGCACATCCACTGTCAACCCTTTAAGAATCACCTGCCAGTCTATCTTGGCCAATTCACATCTCATACCTTCAAAGTTACCTTTGTTCAAGTTCAGAACCCTTCTTTCTGACTTAATTTTGTCACTCTCCATCCTAATGAAGAACTCAACCATATTATGGTCACTCTTGCCCAAGGGGCCACGCACAACAAGACTGCTAACTAACCCTTCCTCATTACTCAATACCCAGTCTAGAATAGCCTGCTCTCTCGTTGGTTCCTCCACATGTTGGTTGAGAAAACTATCCCGCATACATTCCAGGAAATCCTCTTCCTCAGCACCCCTGCCAATTTGATTTACCCAATCTACATGCAGATTGAAGTCACCCATTATAACCGTGTTACCCTTGTTGCACGCATTTCTAATTTCCTGTTTGATGCCATCCCCAACTCCAATACTACTGTTAGGTGGCCTGTACACAGCTCCCACTAGCGTTTTCTGCCCCTTAGTGTTTCGCAGCTCTACCCATATCGATTCCACATCCTCCACGCTAATGTCCTTCCTTTCTATTGCATTAATCTCCTCTCTAACCAGCAACGCTACCCCACCTCCTTTTCCTTTTCGTCTATCCCTCCTGAATATTGAATATCCCTGGATGTTCAGCTCCCAGCCTTGGTCATCCTGGAGCCATGTCTCCGTGATCCCAACTATAGCATAGTCATTAATCGCTATCTGCACCTTCAACTCATCCATCTTATTACGAATGCTCCTCGCATTGAGACACAATCAGATGTAGGGGAGGTGGGGGTAACAGCTCACTTTGTGCCTGCATGCGGGTGCGGACCAGGGGGTAGTTGGCTAGTTAGCCAGTTGACCAGTGTGTGGGGGGGTGGGGGGGTGTGTGGGGTGGGGGTGTGTGTGTGGGGGGGCAGGGGTGACAGCTCACCTTGTGCCTGCTTGCGGGTGCGGACCAGGGCCAGGGGGTAGCTGGCCAGTTGACCAGTGTGGGGGGGTGTGTGTATGTGGGGGGGGGTGGGGCGGGTAACAACTCACCTTGTGCTTGCATGCGGGTGCGGACCAGGGCCAGGGGGTAGCTGGCCAGTTGACCAGTGTGGGTCGGTGTGTGTTTGTGGGGGGGTGTGTGGGGTGGGGGTGTGTGTGGGGGGGGGGGGGGGTAACAACTCAGCTTGTGCCTGCATGCGGGTGCGGACCAGGGCCAGGGGGTAGCTGGCCAGTTGACCAGTGTGGGGCGGTGTGTGTTTGTGGGGGGGTGTGTGTGGGGTGGGGGGGGGGGTAACAACTCACCTTGTGCCTGCATGCGGGTGCGGACCAGGGCCAGGGGGTAGCTGGCCAGTTGACCACAGGTGCTGGAGATGGTGCCACAGGACAGCAGGACCAAGATCCCTGGGTTTGCGGAATCCTTGGCATACTTACTGAGCCAGGTCTGCTTCAGAGTCTGCAGGGAGAGGAGGAGGAGGCAATGGGTGAGAGGGTAAACACAATGACAGCTGTGTACAACTCCCATCCTCTGCACGTCTGGTGAATGATGGGGGCGCCATCCTGTACGGTTTGGCTGCCCAGCCTGCAGCTGTATGTTTTTCACTCTTCTTTATTTTTAGTGAGTTAAAGTGTTTTGTTTTTTGGAGTTCTATTTTTTTTAATGTGGGGGGAGGGGGAGGGGGAGGGGGAGGGGGAGGGGGAAACTACTTTTCCTGGTCCCTACCTGGTCGGCGAGGCAGCTTTTCTCCGGGCTGCACTTCTGACCCGCCCTCGCGGCCTACCAGCGGGCCTGGAGCGGCATTTCCTGAGGAGACCGCCCAGAGCCTCGGCTTCGGCAGCGGCGGAGCGCTGGAGCGCCATCGCGGGGCGGAGCGGGCGATGTCTTGCCTGAGTCGCCGCGCTGGAACTCCGGTGAGCTGAGACCGCGGCGGAAACCATCGCGGAGCTACGGGTCTGTGGAGAGGCCAGCTGCGGGCGGTGGCGCTGAACTTCAACATCGGGAGCCAGTGGGGGAGCTCCATTCAGCGCGGCCTTGTCGGCTTCGGAAGCCACGGACTCCGGTAAGGAAGCGGCCGTTCCAGGTGTCCCAAGCCGCTGAGAGGATTCTCCCGACGCCGGAGCACCATCACCCGGCGAGAACGGCCTGGAACATCGGGCCTCCGTGAAGGTGACTGTGGAGGCCTCAATAGGCCTGACTATGGGTGGACATGGGATGGGGACTGGACTTTGTGCCTTCCCTCATAATGGGAACCATTGTGGGCGGATGTTTTTTATGTTTAAATCTCATTATTAGTGTTATGTCTGTATTCTTTGTTTATGTGCTGCATTGGCAAGAAGCATTTCACTGCACCAATTGGTGTATGTGACAAATAAAATAACCTTGAACCTTGAATGCTCCACACTGACACCTGCACTGCAGGGGACAACATCTACCAAACGGGGACATGACCTTTAGCTCGTCCTGTTAGCTGGTGTAACTGCTCGGGAGGTCCACTCACTCCACAGTATCTCTGCATGGCTGCACTGAATCCACACCATTTCTCAAACAGAGCTCCATGCATTACGTTTACAACATCACTTCTGACATCAATTAGCTGTGGCCAGAGTGGCCTTTGTTTTCACGTCCATTCGCCGGTGAATCTGAGCAAGATTCCATGACTGGTGTCAGCTCGCTTCCAGCTCCCGGTTATAAAGCTGGAATCACCACCACTGTCTGTCACTGGATGGCACCGATGCTGGAAATCTCAAACACAAACCGATAATGCTGGAGAGGTGGCATCCATGGAGAAAGACACAGTACATCTCATTCGGCCTTCTCCTTCTCTACTGCCCATGGTGTAAATGTAAACTAATCCCAGCAACTTGCCATGGTTCACGTTAAATCCTTCATTCCCTGCCCGTTAATGTGAGTCTAAGTACCCCTCGCACCACATTGTTTAAGAAGGAACTGCAGATGCTGGAAAATCGAAGGTAGACAAAAATGCTGGAGAAACTCAGCGGGCGAGGCAGCATCTATGGAGCGAAGGAATAGGTGACGTTTCCGGTCTCGGTCGTCTATATGCTTCGCTCCATAGATGCTGCCTCAACCGCTGAGTTTCTCCAGCATTTTTGTCCATCTCAAATCACATTGATATGTTGTGGCATCTTCCAGAGTGAAACTTTGCAGCCATTCACTGCTCTCGTCGTGAATAACGCCCCATAAATCTCTCCGACATAGTTGGGTGCCTGGGGAGGAGGCCGGTCTATCGAAGCTGAGATACGATCATGGATGTGCAAGGAGTGTAGGGACATGGATCATGTAGTTCACCTGGAATCATGGTCAGCACAGACATTGTGGGCTGAAGGGCCTCTTCCTGTGCTGTACTATAGACAATAGGTGCAGGAGTAGGCCATTCGGCCATTCAATGTGATCATGGCTGATCATCCACAATCAGTACCCCGTTCCTGCCTTCTCCCCATATCCCCTGACTCCGCCAACTTTAAGAGCCCTATCTAGCTCTCTCTTGAAAGTATCCAGAGAACCGGCCTCCACCGTCCTCTGAGGCAGAGAACAGACACAACTCTCTGTGAGAAAAAGTGTTTCCTTGTCTCCGTTCTAAATGGCTTACTCCTTATTCGTAAACTGTGGCCCCTGGTTCTGGACTACCCCATCATCGGGAACATGTTTCCTGCTTCTAGCGTGTCCAAACCCTTAATAATCTTACATGTTTCAATAAGATTCCCTCTCATCCTTCTAAATTCAAGAGTACACAAGCCCAGCTGCTCCATTCTCTCAGCATATGACAGTCCCGCCATCCCGGGAATTAACCTGGTGAACCTACGCTGCACTTCCTCAATAGCAAGAATGTCCTTCCTCAAATTAGGGGACCAAAATGCACACAATGCTCCAGGTGTGGTCTCACCAGGGCCCTGTACAACTGCAGAAGGACCGGTTCCTGTGCTCGTCCATGTTCTAGTGTGGGTCGGTGCCCAATGGTTGGCACAGACTTTAGTTTAGTTTATTGTCACATGTACTGAGGTAGAGTGAAAAGCTTTTGTTGCGTGCTAACCAGTCAGCGGAAAGACAATACATGATTACAATTGAACAGATTACAGTGGACAGATGCCTTGGGGAATAATGTTTAGTGCAAGGTAAAGCCAGCAAAGTCCGATCTAGGATAGTCCGAGGGTCTCCAATGAGGCAGATTGATGGGCAAAGAGCCTGTTCCCATGTTAGTGTGAACAGATGTGTAACAGTGAGTGTGGACACAACACACACACATGCCACTCGGCCCCTCGTATCTATCCTGCCATCAGTGATCAGGGCTGATCTGCCCCAGGCCTCATCTCCTCTTCTGTGCCAGTTCCCCATCGCCCTCCATCCCTCCATCTTTCACACATTTCTCTCCCTTAAATTTAGTTTAGGTTGGAGATACAGTGCGGAAACAGGCCCTTCGGCCCACCCAGTCCGCGCCGACCAGCGATCCCTGCACACTAACACTATCCTACACACACTAGGGACAATTTACATTTACACCAAGTCAATTAACCTACAAACCTGCACCTCTTTGGAGTGTGGGAGGAAACCGGAGCACCTGGAGAAAACCCACGCAGGTCACGGGCAGAGCGTGCAAACTCCGTACAGACAGCACCCGTAGTCAGGATGGAACCCGGGTCTCTGGTGCTGTGAGGTAGCAGCTCTACCCGCTGCACCACTGTGCTGCCATCTGTACAATGATCTGACCTCCAGCACCCTCGGGCAGGGATTGCCAATAGCCTCCACCCTCTGGGAGAAGATATTTCACACACACCTCAGTAACTATGTCTACTTCAGCCAGTCTCACCCATACCTTGACACTTCTGCCCTGTCAAATCCTTTACGATCTGAAGTTGGAATAAGACTATCGCTTATTCTTGTAAATGCCGACAAAATGTAGATCTAAATCCTCCAGCATCTTCATTGGACATCCTTCATCCCATGAGTTGCCCTGGTCACTCTCGTCTGCACTGTCGGAGTTGCCCTGGTCACTCTGCACTGGGACTTGCCCTGGTCACTCTGCAGACAGACTTGCCCTGGTCACTCTGCACTGGGACTTGCCCTGGTCACTCTGCAGACAGACTTGCCCTGGTCACTCTGCACTGGGACTTGCCCTGGTCACTCTGCAGACAGACTTGCCCTGGTCACTCTGCAGTCAGACTTGCCCTGGTCACTCTGCACTGGGACTTGCCCTGGTCACTCTGCAGACAGACTTGCCCTGGTCACTCTGCAGACAGACTTGCCCTGGTCACTCTGCAGTCGGAGTTGCCCTGGTCACTCTGCACTGGGACTTGCCCTGGTCACTCTGCAGACAGACTTGCCCTGGTCACTCTGCAGTCAGACTTGCCCTGGTCACTCTGCAGTCAGACTTGCCCTGGTCACTCTGCAGTCAGACTTGCCCTGGTCACTCTGCAGACGGAGTTGCCCTGGTCACTCTGCAGTCGGAGTTGCCCTGGTCACTCTGCAGTCGGAGTTGCCCTGGTCACTCTGCAGTCGGAGTTGCCCTGGTCACTCTGCAGTCGGAGTTGCCCTGGTCACTCTGCAGTCGGAGTTGCCCTGGTCACTCTGCAGTCGGAGTTGCCCTGGTCACTCTGCAGTCGGAGTTGCCCTGGTCACTCTGCAGTCGGACGTGTCCTGGTCACTCTGCAGTCGGACGTGTCCTGGTCACTCTGCAGACAGACTTGCCCTGGTCACTCTGCAGTCGGACTTCCCTGGTCACTCTGCAGTCGGAGTTGCCCTGGTCACTCTGCACTGGGACTTGCCCTGGTCAATCTTCAGACAGACTTGCCCTGGTCACTCTGCAGACAGACTTGCCCTGGTCACTCTGCAGACAGACTTGCCCTGGTCACTCTGCAGACAGACTTGCCCTGGTCACTCTGCAGACAGACTTGCCCTGGTCACTCTGCAGACAGACTTGCCCTGGTCACTCTGCAGTCGGAGTTGCCCTGGTCACTCTGCAGACAGACTTGCCCTGGTCACTCTGCAGTCGGACTTGCCCTGGTCACTCTGCAGTCGGACTTGCCCTGGTCACTCTGCGCTGCCTCCAATGCTATCACCACATTCTGTTGGGCCTGTTACTCGCAGTGTGATTCCACACCTCTACAGACCTACCTCATAAATGGCCAGATCGATGCCAGCGTATGGAATAATGCCCAGTATATTTGGAATGTAGCCTTTGTAGAATGCAATCAGCCCCTCGTTCCTCCAAATCTTCTTAACGCAATCCCCCACTCCCGCGTACTGGCCCGTCTTACGCAACGCCATCCTGGTCTTCAGGACCTGTCGTGGTGAGAGAAAGACAAGGTGTTTGGTTTCCCTCCCAACCACCATTCAATGCTGGCACCGTGCCCAGTCTCCCTCGCTGTGCCCGCACTCTCTCTGGGACGTTGGGCATGACCTGCAGTCTCGAATTCAGCACTGCTCGCTCTCTCTCTCTCTCTCTCTGCTACTCTGTTCTCTCTCTGTGCCCACACTCTGTTCTCTCTCTCTGTGCCCGCACTCTGCTCTCTCTCTCTGTGCCCGTGCTCTGCTCTCTCCCTCTGTGCCCACTCTGTTCTCTCTCTCTGTGCCCGTACTCTGTTCTCTCTCTCTGTGCCCACACTCTGCTCTCTCTCTCTGTGCCCGTGCTCTGCTCTCTCTCTCTGTGCCCGCACCCTGCTCTCTCTGTGCCCACACTCTGTTCTCTCTCTGTGCCCGTGCTCTGTTCTCTCTCTCTGTGCCCACACTCTGCTCTCTCTCTCTGTGCCCGTGCTCTGCTCTCTCTCTCTGTGCCCGTACTCTGCTCTCTCTGTGCCCACACTCTGTTCTCTCTCTGTGCCCATGCTCTGTTCTCTCTCTGTGCCCACTCTGTTCTCTCTCTCTGTGCCCACTCTGCTCTCTCTCTCTCTGTGCCCGCACTCTGCTCTCTCTCTCTGTGCCCATGCTCTGTTCTCTCTCTGTGCCCACTCTGTTCTCTCTCTCTGTGCCCACGCTCTGTTCTCTCTCTCTGTGCCCGTGCTCTGCTCTCTCTCTCTCTCTGTGCCCGCACTCTGTTCTCTCTCTCTGTGCCCGCACTCTGTTCTCTCTCTCTGTGCCCATGCTCTGTTCTCTCTCTGTGCCCACACTCTGTTCTCTCTCTCTGTGCCCGTGCTCTGTTCTCTCTCTCTGTGCCCACTCTGTTCTCTCTCTGTGCCCACACTCTGTTCTCTCTCTCTGTGCCCGTGCTCTGTTCTCTCTCTCTGTGCCCGCACTCTGTTCTCTCTCTCTGTGCCCACTCTGTTCTCTCTCTCTGTGCCCACTGTTCTCTCTCTCTGTGCCCGTGCTCAGCTCTCTCTCTCTGTGCCCGCACTCTGTTCTCTCTCTCTGTGCCCACTCTGTTCTCTCTCTGTGCCCACACTCTGTTCTCTCTCTCTGTGCCCACACTCTGTTCTCTCTTTCTGTGCCCACGCTCTGTTCTCTCTCTCTGTGCCCGTGCTCTGTTCTCTCTCTCTGTGCCCACTCTGTTCTCTCTCTCTGTGCCCGTGCTCAGCTCTCTCTCTCTGTGCCCACACTCTGTTCTCTCTCTGTGCCTGCACTCTGTTCTCTCTCTGTGCCCACACTCTGTTCTCTCTCTGTGCCCACACTCTGTTCTCTCTCTCTGTGCCCGCACTCTGCTCTCTCTCTCTCTGTGCCCACTCTGTTCTCTCTCTGTGCCCACACTCTGTTCTCTCTCTGTGCCCGCACTCTGTTCTCTCTCTCTGTGCCCACTCTGCTCTCTCTGTGCCCGTGCTCTGTTCTCTCTCTCTGTGCCCGCACTCTGTTCTCTCTCTGTGCCCGTGCTCTGTTCTCTCTCTGTGCCCGCACTCTGTTCTCTCTCTGTGCCCGCACTCTGTTCTCTCTCTCTGTGCCCACACTCTGTTCTCTCTCTCTGTGCCCGCACTCTGCTCTCTCTCTCTGTGCCCGCACTCTGTTCTCTCTCTCTGTGCCCCCACTCTGTTCTCTCTCTGTGCCCACTCTGTTCTCTCTCTCTGTGCCCGCACTCTGTTCTCTTTCTCTGTGCCCGCACTCTGTTCTCTCTCTGTGCCCACACTCTGTTCTCTCTCTCTGTGCTCACTCTGTTCTCTCTAACTGTGCCCACACTCTGTTCTCTCTCTCTGTGCCCGCACTCTGTTCTCTCTCTCTGTGCCCGCACTCTGCTCTCTCTCTGTGCCCGCGCTCTCTCTGGGGCGTTGACCATGACCTACAGTCTGTGTAACACACTTGGCCTCAGCTCTGAGCTGAGCTGGGTGCAGTTTATCCAATGGGGGCCAGATGGCAGCACCGAGCCCAGGTGGGAGCGTCCAGACCAGATGTGATGGAGGTGATCGTGGGGGGATGTGGGCGGGTTGTGGCTGCTTTAGTGCTGGGAGAATCTTGTGCCTGGCCCTGTGAATCATCTGACACTGCCTATGGCTTTGAGGCCCGTGTGGCATCTGTACCCACCTCCATTGGGTAAATGGTGGTCTGTGCTGTGGCCCCAGCCAGTGATCCCGCGATGAACCTCTCGTGGGTACGAATGTTTTCACAGTTGGGAGCGATGAGTTTCTTATACTGTAAGACAAAGCGAGTGAGAGACAGACAACACAGACCAGGGCACAGCTCATCTAATCCCACCCTCCACATATGTACACCTGCCAGTCCATGAGACATTGCTGGGCTACAATCCTGACCCAGGCTGACGGTCTCCCGGGACAGGACGGCAGCTGGGATGGACAGGGTGACATGAGGGAGATTCTGAGTGGATCCAGGCTGTGGGTGAGGTCCAACCTCTGTATTCACCCAGGGTGGGACAGTGAGTTGACAGACAGAAGAGACTTCAGACGCCGGCATCTGGACCAAAAAACTAATAGCCAGGGGAACAGGGATCTGGCGAGATACAGATAAGGGCCGGCCTTGCTTTCACCACCTCATTCATGACCTTTTTTACTCGTGGACATTTTTCATCAGGCTAGAAAAACGCCCCGACCTACTCGATGCCACGAGTACTTACGACTAGCATCGCGACCTACCTACGACCTCGTGACGGCCATGCTGCAAGTGCGAGTCAAGGGCAAACTCGGCAGAGTGGGACAGGCCCTATAGTCTGGAGCGTATCGTATCGAGGAGGGGGAATGCCCTGGCTGCGGCATTGCTCTCCTTTCCATTTTGCCTCACTTTATAGAGGGAGGCCATTTGGCCCATCAACTCTATGCTAGCTCACATCCAACCCCCCCAATATTTTTCCCTACAATCTATTGCCCCCACATTTCCACAGGCAGGAGTGTCAGGGGTTACGGGGGGGGGGAAGGCAGGAGAATGGGGTTAGATAATAGACAATAGGTGCAGGAGTAGGCCATAGGAGGGAGATAGATCAGCCATGATTGAATGGGTGCGTAGACATGATGGACCAAGTGGCCTGATTTTGCTCTAACACTTATTAACACCCCCCTCCCGATCTAGATTCAGTGGGAAACTGGCAGAGTGGTGGCAGGATAGGCTAGCTTCGTGTTTCCTGGAGTAGAACAGGCTGAGGAGCCACCCTGAGAGGTTTATAACATTGAGAGCGGCACAAAGAGGGAAGATGTTCACACATTTCCCCCAGGCTAGAGGGCTGAGCTTTGTGGTGGTGTAAGGGGCATATTGTTCACACAGGGTGGTGCGTATGTGGAACAAACTGCCAGAGGATGCTGCAGAAGTGGGTACAATAACAACATTTAAAACATCTTAAACTATTAAATGGTTAGGAAAGGTTTCATAGAAACACAGAAAAATAGATACAGGAGGAGGCCATTCGGCCCTTCGAGCCAGCACTGCCATTCAATATGATCATGGCTGATCATCCCCAATCAGTTCCCCGTTCCTGCTTTCTCCCCATATCCCTTGATTCCATTAGCCCTAAGAGCTTAATCTAACTCTCTTGAAAACATCCAGTGAATCGGCCTCCACTGCCTTCAGGGCAGAGAATTCCACAGATTCACAACTCTCTGGGTGAAAAGGTTTTTCCTCAACTCAGTCCTAAGTGGCCGACCCCTTATTCTTAAACTGTGACCCCTGGTTCTGGACTCCGCCAACATCGGGAACATGTTTCTCGCATCTAGCCTGTCCAGTCCTTTAAGAATTCTTTCTATAAGAACCCCTCTCATCATTCTAAATTCCAGCAATTACAAGCCCAATCAACCCATTCTTTCATCATATCCTTGTAAACCTATGCTGCACTCCCTCAATAGCAATAATGTCCTTCCTCAAATTAGGAGACCAAAACTGCAGGTGTGGTCTCACCAGGACCCTGTACAACTGCAGTAGTACCTCCTTGCTCCTTAACTCAAATCCTCTGACAATGATGGCCAACATGCCGTTAGCTTTCTTCACTGCCTTCTGTACCTGCATGCTTACTTTCAGTGACTGATGAACAAGGACACCCAGATCCCGCTGTACTTCCCCTTTTCCTAATCTGACATCATTCAGATAATAATCTGCCTTCCTGTTCTTGCCACCAAAATGGATAACCTCACATTTATCCACATTATACTGCATCTGTCATGCATCTGCCCCACTTCCCCAACCTATCCAAGTCACCCTGCAGCCTCATAGCATCCTCATCGCAGCCCACACTGCCACCCAGCTTTGTGTCATCCGCAAACTTGGAGATGTCACATTTAATTCCCTCGTCTAAATCGTTAATATATATTGTAAATAACTGAGGTGCCAGCACAGAGCCTTGCGGCACCCCACTAGTCACTGCCTGCCATTCTGAAAAGGACCCGTTAATTTTTACTCTTTGCTTCCTGTCTGCCAACCAGTTCTCTATCCATGTCAATACCCTACCCCCAATACCATGTGCTCTAATTCTGCACACTAATCTCTTGTGCGTTTCAATGGATAGGAGCAGAATACGAGCAAATGGGTATCTTGGTCAGCATTGACTAGTTGGGCTGAAGGGCCTGTTTTGCTGCTGAGTGGCTCTTTGACTGGAGCCCAGAAGGGCAGCAAGGATGGACGAGATGATGCTGTTGACAACCTGGGTGGGGTGTGGAGATGGTGGCGTGTGTATGGAGCCCTCCTCAGTCTGCCTGTGACTCCCTTACATTTGAGGAGATGAGGGCCAGGGGAGACGTCTGGGGATAATGTGACAGGCCCTCTGTGGTCTCTGTGACTGCAGACACACACCTGTACCTGCATTCTCTCACACACCTGTACCTGCATTCTCTCACACACCTGTACCTGCGTTCTCTCACACCTGTCCCTGCATTCTCGCACCTGTACCTGTATTCTCTCACACACCTGTACCTGCCTTCTCTCACACCTGTACCTGCAATCTCTCACACCTGTACCTGCGTTCTCTCACACACCTGTCCCTGCATTCTCACACACACCTGTACCTGCGTTCTCTCACACACCTGTCCCTGCATTCTCTCACACACCTGTCCCTGCATTCTCTCACACACCTGTCCCTGCATTCTCTCACACACCTGTCCCTGCATTCTCTCACACCTGTACCTGCATTCTCTCACGCCTGTACCTGCATTCTCACACACCTGTCCCTGCAATCTCTCACACACCTGTCCCTGCATTCTCTCACACACCTGTCCCTGCATTCTCACACACCTGTCCCTGCATTCTCTCACACACCTGTCCCTGCATTCTCTCACACACCTGTACCTGCGTTCTCTCACACACCTGTCCCTGCGTTCTCTCACACACCTGTACCTGCATTCTCTCACACCTGTACCTGCATTCTCTCACACACCTGTACCTGCATTCTCACACACCTGTACCTGCATTCTCACATACCTGTCCCTGCATTCTCACACACACCTGTCCCTGCATTCTCACACCTGTACCTGCATTCTCACACACCTGTCCCTGCATTCTCACACACCTGTACCTGCGTTCTCTCACACACCTGTACCTACGTTCTCTCACATACCTGTCCCTGCATTCTCACATACCTGTCCCTGCATTCTCTCACACACCTGTCCCTGCAATCTCTCACACCTGTACCTGCGTTCTCTCACACACCTGTCCCTGCATTCTCTCACACACCTGTACCTGTATTCTCGCACCTGTACCTGCATTCTCTCACACACCTGTACCTGCGTTCTCTCACACCTGTCCCTGCATTCTCACACACACCTGTACCTGCGTTCTCTCACACACCTGTCCCTGCGTTCTCTCACACACCTGTACCTGCATTCTCTCACACCTGTACCTGCATTCTCTCACACACCTGTACCTGCATTCTCACACACCTGTACCTGCATTCTCACATACCTGTCCCTGCATTCTCACACACACCTGTCCCTGCATTCTCACACCTGTACCTGCATTCTCACACACCTGTCCCTGCATTCTCACACACCTGTCCCTGCATTCTCACACACCTGTACCTGCGTTCTCTCACATACCTGTCCCTGCATTCTCACATACCTGTCCCTGCATTCTCTCACACACCTGTCCCTGCAATCTCTCACACCTGTACCTGCGTTCTCTCACACACCTGTCCCTGCATTCTCTCACACACCTGTACCTGTATTCTCGCACCTGTACCTGCATTCTCTCACACACCTGTACCTGCGTTCTCTCACACCTGTCCCTGCATTCTCACACACACCTGTACCTGCGTTCTCTCACACACCTGTACCTGCATTCTCTCACACCTGTACCTGCATTCTCTCACACACCTGTACCTGCATTCTCACACACCTGTACCTGCATTCTCACATACCTGTCCCTGCATTCTCACACACACCTGTCCCTGCATTCTCACACCTGTACCTGCATTCTCACACACCTGTCCCTGCGTTCTCTCACACACCTGTGCCTGCGTTCTCTCACACACCTGTACCTACGTTCTCTCACATACCTGTCCCTGCATTCTCACATACCTGTCCCTGCATTCTCTCACACACCTGTCCCTGCATTCTCACACACCTGTACCTGCGTTCTCTCACACACCTGTACCTGCATTCTCACACATACCTGTCCCTGCATTATCACACATACATGTCCCTGCATTCTCACACACCTGTCCCTGCATTCTCACACACCTGTCCCTGCATTCTCACACACCTGTCCCTGCATTCTCACACATACCTGTCCCTGCATTCTCACACACCTGTCCCTGCATTCTCACACACCTGTCCCTGCATTCTCACACACCTGTACCTGCATTCTCACACATACCTGTCCCTGCATTATCACACATACCTGTCCCTGCATTCTCACACACCTGTCCCTGCATTCTCACACACCTGTCCCTGCATTCTCACACACCTGTACCTGCATTCTCACACACCTGTACCTGCATTCTCACACACCTGTACCTGCATTCTCACACACCTGTCCCTGCATTCTCACACACCTGTCCCTGCATTCTCACACACCTGTACCTGCATTCTCACACCTGTACCTGCATTCTCACACACCTGTACCTGCAGTCTCTCACACACCTGTACCTGCATTCTCACACACCTGTACCTGCATTCTCACATACCTGTCCCTGCATTCTCTCACACACCTGTACCTGCATTCTCACACACCTGTACCTGCATTCTCACACACCTGTACCTGCATTCTCACACACCTGTACCTGCATTCTCTCACACACCTGTACCTGCATTCTCACACACAGCCAGTACCTGTTCATAGGCCATGAACTTGATGGCTGTTTCTGGGGCGATCTTCACCACGTTCATCCCGTTTCCCCGCCACAGGGAAAACGCTCCCCCCTCCTTCAACATCTGCTTGAAACCGCCGAACATACTCATCTGGTTGGTTTTGGAAGCATGAACCTAGTTTTAAACAATTCAACATTCAGTAAATGAATAAACATCTTATCTGTTGTACAACAGAAACACAGATAGATAGACACAGAGTGCTGTAGTAACTCAGCGGGTCAGGCAGCATCTGTGGAGAACATGGATAGGTGACGTTTCACAGAGTGCTGTAGTAACTCAGCGGGTCAGGCAGCATCTGTGAAGAACATGGATAGGTGACGATTTGGGACGAGACCGTTCTTCAGACTGATCGACCAGGTTCGACATTGGATTACTGTCAGGTTTTCTGGATGATGTTTCGGGCCGAAACCCTTCTTCAGACTTAATCTTTCTGAAGAAGGGTTTCGACCCGAAACATTGCCTATTTCCTTCGCTCCATAGATGCTGCCTTACCCGCTGAGTTTCTCCAGTATTTTTGTCTACACACGTTTAATCCACTCTTGATAAGCCCGTTACAGGGTGATGTCACAATATTTTTAGTGCATGCGGTAAATGGACTGTTTACGTGGAAAGTGTGACACAGGCCTCACTGTGTGTGGGAGACGGGGCCTCACTGTGTGTGGGAGACAGGGCCTCACTGTGTGTGGGGAGACGGGGCCTCACTGTGTGTGGGGAGACGGGGCCTCGCTGTGTGTTGGAGACGGGGCCTCACTGTGTGTTGGAGACGGGGCCTCACTGTGTGTGGGAGACAGGGCCTCACTGTGTTGGAGACGGGGCCTCACTGTGTGTGGGGAGACGGGGCCTCACTGTGTGTGGGGAGACAGGGCCTCACTGTGTGTGGGGAGACGGGGCCTCACTGTGTGTGGGGAGACGGGGCCTCACTGTGTGTGGGAGACAGGGCCTCACTGTGTTGGAGACGGGGCCTCACTGTGTGTGGGGAGACGGGGCCTCACTGTGTGTTGGAGACGGGGCCTCACTGTGTGTGGGGAGACGGGGCCTCACTGTGTGTGGGGAGACGGGGCCTCACTGTGTGTGGGGAGACGGGGCCTCACTGTGTTGGAGACGGGGCCTCACTGTGTGTGGAGAGACGGGGCCTCACTGTGTGTGGGGAGACGGGGCTTCACTGTGTGTTGGAGACGGGGCCTCACTGTGTGTTGGAGACGGGGCCTCACTGTGTGTTGGAGACGGGGCCTCACTGTGTGTTGGAGACGGGGCCTCACTGTGTGTTGGAGACGGGGCCTCACTGTGTGTGGGGAGACGGGGCTTCACTGTGTGTGGAGAGACGGGGCCTCACTGTGTGTGGGGAGACGGGGCCTCACTGTGTGTGGGAGACGGGGCCTCACTGTGTGTGGGGAGACAGGGCCTCACTGTGTGTGGGGAGACAGGGCCTCACTGTGTGTGGGGAGACGGGGCCTCACTGTGTGTGGAGAGACGGGGCCTCACTGTGTGTGGGAGACGGGGCCTCACTGTGTGTGGGGAGACAGGGCCTCACTGTGTGTGGGGAGACAGGGCCTCACTGTGTGTGGGGAGACGGGGCCTCACTGTGTGTGGAGAGACGGGGCCTCACTGTGTGTGGGGAGACGGGGCCTCACTGTGTGTGGGGAGACGGGGCCTCACTGTGTGTGGGGAGACGGGGCCTCACTGTGTGTGGGGAGACGGGGCCTCACTGTGTGTGGGGAGACGGGGCCTCACTGTGTGTGGGGAGACGGGGCCTCACTGTGTGTTGGAGACGGGGCCTCACTGTGTGTGGGAGACGGGGCCTCACTGTGTGTGGGAGACGGGGCCTCACTGTGTGTGGGAGACGGGGCCTCACTGTGTGTGGGAGACGGGGCCTCACTGTGTTGGAGACGGGGCCTCACTGTGTGTGGAGAGACGGGGCCTCACTGTGTGTTGGAGACGGGGCCTCACTGTGTGTGGGAGACGGGGCCTCACTGTGTGTGGGGAGACGGGGCCTCACTGTGTGTGGAGAGACGGGGCCTCACTGTGTGTGGGAGACGGGGCCTCACTGTGTGTTGGAGACAGGGCCTCACTGTGTGTGGGGAGACAGGGCCTCACTGTGTGTGGGGAGACAGGGCCTCGCTGTGTGTGGGGAGACAGGGCCTCACTGTGTGTGGGGAGACAGGGCCTCACTGTGGGGAGACAGGGCCTCACTGTGGGGAGACAGGGCCTCACTGTGGGGAGACAGGGCCTCACTGTGGGGAGACAGGGCCTCACTGTGTGTGGGGAGACAGGGCCTCACTGTGTGTGGGGAGACAGGGCCTCACTGTGTTGGGGAGACAGGGCCTCACTGTGTGTGGGAGACAGGGCCTCACTGTGTGTGGGGAGACAGGGCCTCACTGTGTGTGGGAGACAGGGCCTCGCTGTGTGTGGGAGACAGGGCCTCACTGTGTGTTTAAAGGGGATCTGGGAGCAGCACCCAGTGAAATGGATACAGAAGTATAGATATTCCCAAACAATTAGATCATGGCCTGTCTGAGTTTTCCATAGTAACACTGCAGAAGTCTCTCTTCTACTCATTTTGTGTGTGGATGATAACTCCAACTATATTGATCAATGAACCATGCCACAGATGCATAGAGTCATCCAGCAGGGAAACAGACCTTCAGCCCAACTTGCCCATGCCGACCAAGGTGCCCGCCCCATTATCCATTGGCCCATATCTGTCTCATAGAGTTGTGTGTCTGTGAATTCTCTGCCTCAGAGGGCGGTGGAGGCTGGTTCTCTGGATACTTTCAAGGGCTCTTAAAGACAGCGGAGTCAGGGGATATGGGGATAACGCAGGAACGGGGTATCGATTGGGGATGATCTGCCATGATCACATTGAATGGGCGGTGCTGGCCCGAAGGGCCGAATGGCCAACTCCTGCACCTATTGTCTAACCTATCCCATTCATGTGCCTGTCCAAATGTCTTTTAAACCCGCCTCACCAACCTCCTCTGGCAGCTCGTTCCATACATCCACCACCCAGATACCCAGGCCCTGACAATTTAAAGCAGTTATTATTACCAAGTCTCTAGAAGGTTCCCAACATCTAAATTAGAATCTAATGGACACAACAATCCCAGAATACTTGGATATTATCTCCCTGTGAAACGACTTTTAAATTAAATTGAAAATTAAGAAACACTGTTGATGCTCTAAATTTGAAAAAATATCGGTCTGCGCTGGCAGCATCTGTGGACAAGGAACAAGAGTTAATGAGACAAAGGGTCTGGCTTCCAGTGGAGGCCTCAGCTTGAAATGGGAATAGATTTTCTCACCACAATTGCTGCCTAAACTATTTCTTATAATCTTATTTCAGATTTCTTTTTACATTGTACACAATATTACTAAGCACAGACTTTAGCGCTTAAACAGTAACAACAGATTTCACGATCCCTGGGAATGTATAGAGGGGTGCAGAGTGCTGTAGTGTAGTGTAGAGATGCAGCATAGAAACAGGCCCCTCGGCCCACTGAGTCCACCCGACCAGCGATCCCCGCACACTAACACAACCCTACGTACACTAGAGACAACTTTTACATTTTATACCAAGCCAATTAACCTACATATTAGCACATTGGAGTGTGGAGAAAACCCAGGCAGGTCACGGGGAGAACGTACAAACTCCGTACAGACAGCACTCATAGTCAGGATTGAACCCGGGTCTCTGGCACTGTGAGGCAGCAGCTCTACCCGCTGCACCATCGTGCCACTCAGTAAAATTGCCACTGACCTGCATGAGGACTTTGAGGCGATCCAGGGGGGCCGTTCCTGTGCGTGACACAGCTCCCGCCACTGCCCCAGACAGCAGCTGCCTCCACCACATGCCCGACTTCCTCTCCTCTTCCGTGAACTCATCAGGGATGGTCAGGCTGTCACCGATATCCAGGACCTGTGGACACCGCACCACATTTACGGAGGGCAAAAGCACAGGCATCAAGGACAATGGGGCAGTGACAATGATGCTGACAGCATCACAGATGGCACCGTGCAACTGTCATAACCACTCATTATTCATCATGTCACTTGGTCTGGCCTCACATTCGATGGCAGCTTTGCCAACCTCTCGTATTTGTTTTGTTATTTTTAGTGTGGTTAAACAGTTTGTGTTCATGTTCTCTGGTTTGTTTAATGTGGGTGGGGGGGTGGGGGGGTGGGGGGGGAGAGTGGATCGGGGGAAACTTTTTTCAATATCTTACCTTGTCGGAGATGCGATTGATTTCCGGGTCGTATCTCCGGTCGCTCTGCGGCCTAACATCATGGAGCTGACGGCCTCGCTCGGGATTGACTTTGAGCCCCACCACGGGGCCGTGGACTTACTGTCGGGGCCCATCCCTTGCCTGGGATTGACGCGGCCTGCGGACTTAAACATCGAGGAGCTTTTGGAGCTTCCCGACGTCGGTCTCAAGCCGACACTAGCTGACCGGCCCCGACCCCGGGGTCCGATCGCCCGGCACGGGGAAGCTGAGATTCCCCCCGATGCAGGAGCTCGATCGCCCCCACGAGGAGGCCCACCGCCGGCTACGGGAGTAAGATCGCCACGGCAACTGAAGGCCCCAGGCCCCCGACCGCTGGAGGACAAAGAAGGGAAGAGATTGAACGTTTTGTCGCCTTCCATCACAGTGAGGAATGTGGAGGAGTCACTGTGGTGGATGTTTATGTTAACATGGATTTGGTGTGTCCTGTTGCTTTTTATTGGTATGTCTGTACGGCAAATCAAATTTCTCGTCTGCCGGAGAAGGTGGGGGGGGGGGGGGGGGCTCTGCTGGAGAGGGGGGGGCTCTGCTGGAGAGGGGGGGGGGGGCTCTGCCGGAGAGGGGGGGGGGGCTCTGCCGGAGAGGGGGGGGGGCTCTGCTGGAGGGGGGGGCTCTGCCGGAGGGGGGGGGGGGCTCTGCCGGAGAGGGGGGGGGGGGCTCTGCTGGAGAGGGGGGGGGGCTCTGCTGGAGAGGGGGGGTGCTCTGCCGGAGGGAGGGGGGGGTTCTGCTGGAGGGGGGGGGCTCTGCTGGAGAAGGGGGGGGGGGGCTCTGCTGGGGGAGGGGCCTCTGCTGGAGAGGGGGGTCTCTGCTGGGGGGGGGCTCTGCTGGAGAAGGGGGGGCTCTGCTGGAGAAGGGGGGGGCTCTGCTGGAGAAGGGGGGGGCTCTGCTGGAGAAGGGGGGGGCTCTGCTGGAGAGGGGGGGCTCTGCTGGAGAAGGGGGGGGCTCTGCTGGAGAAGGGGGGGGCTCTGCTGGAGAAGGGGGGGCTCTGCTGGAGAAGGGGGGGGCTCTGCTGGAGAAGGGGGGGGCTCTGCTGGAGAAGGGGGGGCTCTGCTGGAGAAGGGGGGGGCTCTGCTGGAGAAGGGGGGGCTCTGCTGGAGAAGGGGGGGCTCTGCTGGAGAAGGGGGGGGCTCTGCTGGAGAAGGGGGGGGCTCTGCTGGAGAAGGGGGGGGCTCTGCTGGAGAGGGGGGGGGCTCTGCTGGAGAAGGGGGGGGCTCTGCTGGAGAAGGGGGGGCTCTGCTGGAGAAGGGGGGGCTCTGCTGGAGAAGGGGGGGCTCTGCTGGAGAAGGGGGGCTCTGCTGGAGAAGGGGGGGCTCTGCTGGAGAAGGGGGGGGCTCTGCTGGAGAAGGGGGGGCTCTGCTGGAGAAGGGGGGGCTCTGCTGGAGAAGGGGGGGCTCTGCTGGAGAAGGGGGGGGCTCTGCTGGAGAAGGGGGGGCTCTGCTGGAGAAGGGGGGCTCTGCTGGAGAAGGGGGGGGCTCTGCTGGAGAAGGGGGGGCTCTGCTGGAGAAGGGGGGGCTCTGCTGGAGAAGGGGGGGCTCTGCTGGAGAAGGGGGGGCTCTGCTGGAGAAGGGGGGGCTCTGCTGGAGAAGGGGGGGCTCTGCTGGAGAAGGGGGGGCTCTGCTGGAGAAGGGGGGGCTCTGCTGGAGAAGGGGGGGCTCTGCTGGAGAAGGGGATATGAAGAGTAAAACCCCTCAGCTCACCGTTGAGTGTTTCCAGAATTGGATGATTTCCTGAATGCTGGTTGCCGGATTGAAGATGAAGTGGTCGCGCCATTCATTCCAGTCTACGGTCATAGTGCCATCTTCATCCATGCTGTGGGGAGAAGCAATGGTGAGGTCAGGGGGTCAGCTCCGTCCCGCACGCTCTCCACCCAACACTACATTACAGAACCCTCCCTACAACAGCTTGAATGTTAAACCCCTCTACGAGGCATACATAAGGGAAACAGGCCATTCGGCTCATTCAGTCAAGGCCAGCCATGAACACTCATTTACACTGACCTACTCATTTACATATTCTCTCTACGCCTTCCCATCAGTAACCCCTCAGACAGCTCTGTTTATCCACAGAGCAGGACAATGTACCGTGGTCAACAGACAATAGACAACAGATGCAGGAGGAGGCCATTCAGCCCTTCGAGCCAGCACCGCCATTCAATGTGGTCACGGCTGATAATCCCCAATCAGTACACCGTTCCTGCCTTTCCCCATATCCTCCGACTCCGCTATCTTTAAGAGCCCTATCTAGCTCTCTCTTGAAAGCATCTAGAGAACCTGCCTCTGAGGCAGAGAATTCCACAGACTCACAACTCTCTGTGAGAAAAAGTGTTTCCTCATCTCCGTTCTAAATGGCTTACCCCTTATTCTCAAACTGTGGCCCCTGGTTCTGGACTCCCCCAACGTGGGGAACATGTTTCCTGCCTCTAGCGTGTCCAAACCCTTAATAATCTTATATGTTTCAATAAGATTCCCTCTCATCCTTCTAAACTCCAGAGTGTACAAGCCCAGCCACTCCATTCTCTCAGCATATGACAGTCCTGCCATCCCGGGAATTAACCTTGTAAACCCACGCTGCACATCCTCAATGGCAACCAACCCACAGAGATAGGAAACCCCACCCTGGGGATCCAAGCAGGATCCAGGTCGAGATTGAACCCGGAATAGTGGAGCTGTGCGGCAGCAGCTCTACCCGCTGCACCAAGACATAGAAACATAGACAATAGGTGCAGTAGGCCATTCAGCCCTTTGAGCCAGCACAGCCATTCAATGTGATCATGGCTGATCATCCTAACTCAGTACCCCGTTCCTGCTTTCTCCCCATATGCCTTGATTCCGTTAGCCCAAAGAGCTATATTTAACTCTATTGTGAAAACATCCAGTGAGTTGGCCTCTGCTGCCTCTGCGGCAGAGAATTCTACAGATTCACAACTCTCTGGTTGAAAATGTTTTTCCTCATCTAAGTCGTAAATGGCCTGCCCTTGGGGTGGGAGATTGCAAACTTCACGTGGTCCACCCTGTTTCGACTAATTGCAATCAACCCGATGTGCACAAACAAGATCAAACAGAACAAGTTGACAATAGACAATAGGTGCAGGAGCAGGCCATTCGGCCCTTCGAGCCAGCACCGCAATTCAATGTGATCATGGCTGATCATCCCTAATTAGTACCCCGTTCCTGCCTTCTCCCCATATCTCCTGACTCCACTATCTTTAAGAGCCCTATCTAGCTCTCCCTTTAAAATATCCAGACAACTGGCCTCCACCGCTCTCTGAGGCAGAGAATTCCAGACTCACCACTCTCTGTGAGAAAAAGTGTTTCCTCATCTCCGTTCTAAATGGTTTACCCCTTATTCTTGAACTGTGGCCCCTGGTTCTGGACTCCCCCAACACGGGGAACGTTTTTACCTGCATCTAACCTGTCCAATTCCTTGAGATTGTTATATGTTTCTGAAGACATTACAGCTTCAGACAAACTGAATAAACAATCAGAAAATACTGGAATCTAAACGCATGCAAATGCTGAAAACATGACATAAAAATGTTTTAATCCGCAATTTGAGAGGGAGGTTAAATACCACCGGGGGTGACGCACGGTGGCAGCCTCGCCAACGGTCTGTCTGTCTTTTTGTCTTTTTTGTTATTTTAAGTGTGTTTTAAAAGTTCGTGTTAATGTTAGCTGGTTTGTTTTATGTGGGGGAGGGGGTCGGGGGAAACTTTTCTCAATCTCTTACCTTGCCGGAGATGCGATTGTTTTCCGGATCGTATCTCCGGTCACTCTGCAGCCTAATATCATGGAGCTGACGGCCTCGCTCGGGACTGACTTTGAGCCTCACCGCGGGGCCGGGGACTTCACATCAGAGCTGATCCCTTGCCTGGGATCGACACTCCAACCACGGCCTACAGATTTCACCATCGAGGAGCTCACGGTCTCAGATAGAGACCGACATCGGGAAACTCCAACGATGCAGGTGGTTTGACCAGCCCCGATCCGGGGTCAGATCGCCCGCCGCGGGGGAGCTGAGATTCCCCGATGCAGGAGCTTGATCACCCCAACGAGGAGCCAAGATCATCCCGTCAACGGAAGGTTCGAGACCCCCAACCACGGGAGAACAAAGAAGGGAAGAGATTGAACGTTTTTTCAACTTCCATCACAGTGAGGAATGTGGAGGAGTTGCTGCGGTGGATGTTCATGTTAAAATGTATTTTGTTCCAAGATTTTTGGATTTTTATGCAAAAAACAAACGAATGGGCTATAGTTGCATCTTGAGATAAACATTTATCACAAATGGGGGAAACATTTGGAAAGATTTTATTTAGTTTAGTTTCGAATAACAATCTATGTAGGATTTTGAATTGGATTAAAATATGTTTTACATTGATCGAGCATTTATGCACATATAGCAAGTATTTATCCCAACTCTCTTTCGAGATTTTTATAGATAGTTCTTCTTCCCAATCTCTTCTAATTCTATCAGATGATGGTATTTCTATATTTAGGATAATATTATACAAGTATGATATTAAGTTAGTCGAGTCTGCCTTTCTGTTCATAGCTTCAGCTAATAGGTCTGGAGTCAAAGTTTGGTATTCTTGTGTATGTTTTTTCAAATAATCACGGATTTGAAGAAATTTAAAATACTGATTACTGCTCAGGTTGTATTTGAGTTGTAGTTGTTGGGATGATAAACAATTTCCAGTTTCATACATGTCTCCAAGCATTTTAATTCCTATTCTTTCCCAATGGGTAAATAATTTATCAATAATGGATGGTTTAAACAACGGATTATTAACTATAGGAGAGAGAAGCGATAGGTTTCTTAATTTGAGGGTTAATTAGATTTAATATATTTGGTATACTAATTAGTGATTTTGTAAAATACCAAAGTACATCGTCTGCGTATAGTGATATTTTATTATTTGAGTATTTTGCATTATAACCATGGATATTCTGATATGTTCTTATGCTTTCAGCTAAGGGTTCTATTACAAGAGCAAATAGCAGGGGTGATAGTGCACATCCCTGTCTATTGCCCCTGGATAGTTCAAATTTCGGAGACAGCATGTTATTAGTTAATATTCTAGCAGTCGGCTTGTCATATAATAGTTTTACCCATGAGATAAAGTTCTCCCCCATTTGAAATTTTGGCAATACTTTGATGAGGTAATCCCATTCCACTTGATCGAATGCTTTTACAAATTTATTTAAAATAAAATTGAAACCTAAGGCAGAATTGATTATTTTTGGAACAATGGAAGTCGGCTTTGAGCTGTCTTCGTTCCAAAAGAGTTGCTTTAATTATGGCTTAATAATTATGGGAAATCAGGGATAGTATAAAAACTAAAGATGAGGCATACAAATTCGTAAAAAAAAGCAGCCTACCAGAGGACTGGGAGAAATTCAGAATCCAGCAGAGGAGGACAAAGGGCTTAATTAGGAAAGGAAACTGGAAGGGAACATAAAAACTGACTGCAAAAGTTTTTATAGATATGTGAAGAGAAAGAGACTAGTTAGAACAAATGTTGGTCCCTTGCAGTCAGAAGCAGGCAAATTTATCATGGGGAACAAGGACATGGCAGACCAATTGAATAACTACTTTGGTTCTGTCTTCACTAAGGAAGACATAAATAATCTGCCGGAAATAGCAGTGGACCGGAGGTCAAATAAGATGGCGGAACTGAGTGAAATCCAGGTTAGCCGGGAAGTGGTGTTGGGTAAATTGAACGGATTGAAGGCCGATAAATCCCCAGGGCCAGATAGGCTGCATCCCAGAGTGCTCAAGGAGCTGGCCACGGAAATAGTGGATGCATTAGTGATAATGTTTCAAAACTCCTTAGACTCTGGAGTAGTTCCTGAGGATTGGAGGATAGCTAATGTAACCCCACTTTTTAAAAAAGGAGGGAGAGAGAAAACGGGGAATTACAGACCAGTTAGTCTAACATCGGTAGTGGGGAAACTGCTAGAGTCAGTTATTAAAGATGGGATAGCAGCGCATTTGGAAAGTGGTGAAATCATTGGACAAAGTCAGCATGGATTTACAAAATGTAAATCATGTCTGACGAATCTTATAGAATTTTTTGAGGATGTAACTAGTAGAGTGGATAAGGGAGAACCAGTGGATGTGTTATATCTAGACTTTCAGAAGGCTTTCGACAAGGTCCCACATAAGAGATTAGTATATAAACTTAAAGCACACGGTATTGGGGGTTCAATATTGATGTGGATAGAGAACTGGCTAGCAGACAGGAAGCAAAGGGTAGGAATAAATGGATCCTTTTCAGAATGGCAGGAAGTGAGTAGTGGGGTGCCGCAAGGCTCAGTGCTGGGACCCCAGGTATTTACAATATACATTAATGATTTGGACGAGGGAATTGAATGCAACATCTCCAAATTTGCAGATGACACCAAGCTGGGGGGTATAGTTAGGTGTGAGGAGGATGCTTGGAGGCTGCAAGGTGATTTGGATAGGCTGAGTGAATGGGCAGATGCATGGCAGATGCAGTATAATGTGGATAAATGTGAGGTTATCCACTTTGGTGGCAAAAACATGAGGGTAGACTATTATCTGAATGGTGGCAGATTAGGAAAAGGGGAGATGCAACGAGACCTGGGTGTCATGGTACACCAGTCATTGAAAGTAGGCATGCAGGTGCAGCAGGCAGTGAAGAAAGCAAATGATATGTTAGCTTTCATAGCGAAAGGATTTGAGTATAGGAGCAGGGAGGTCCTACTGCAGTTGTACAGGGTTTTGGTGAGGCCACACCTGGAGTATTGCATACAGTTTTGGTCTCCAAATCTTAGGAAAGACATTCTTGCCATAGAGGGGGTTCAGAGAATATTCACCAGACTGATTTGTGGGATATCAGGACTTCCATATGAAGAAAGACTGGATAGACTTGGCTTGTACTCACTGGAATTTAGAAGATCGAGGGGGGGATCTTATAGAAACTTACAAAATTCTTAAGGGGTTGGACAAGCTAGATGCTGGAAGATTGTTCCCGATGTTGGGGAGTCCAGAACAAGGGGTCACAGTCTAAGGATGAGGGGGAATTCCTTTCGGACCGAGATGAGGAAACCATTCTTTACACAGAGAGTGGAGTCTCTGGAATTCTCTGCCACAGAAGGTAGTTGAGGTCAGTTCATTGGCTATATTTAAGAGGGAGTTAGATGTGGCCCTTGTGGCTAAAGGGATCAGGGGGTATGGAGAGAAGGCAGGTACGGGATACTGAGTTGGATGATCAGCCATGACCATATTGAATGGCGGTGCAGGCTCGAAGGGTCGAATGGCCTACTCCTGCACCTATTTTTCTATGTTCTAACGGCAAAAAAACGTAAACTTAAATTTTGGAAAAATGCACCCACACCAACGGTAAAAATGTGGATTTCATATATGTCCGAAATGTTACACCTCGAAGACATGAGATTCATCCAGCAGGCAAATCTGACCAATTCTTAAAGATTTGGTCTTCATTTATCGACTTATTACAAGCATAAGGTGCAACGTAACTCTGGAAATAAACGGTTTCAGGACCTGGTTAAGGGTGTGTAAAGTATGAAGCAGGTACATCCCTTTTATCTTATTTTCTTATATTTTCCTTTGTTTAGTTTTATTTTTCTTCCTCGTGCTCTACATCTTTATGGGCTCTTTCTTTCCACTTTTTCACGTACTATTAATATCACTATCTTATCTAACTTTCTCTATTTCTCCCTTCTGTTACTTTCCTGTTATTAAAGTTTAAAACAAGAAGTGGTACATGAAATGTATTGTGTTATTTTTGGTTTATACTATTCTACATTACTTCTAATAATTTTTTTTTTTTTTTTAATTTTAAAATGTATTTTGTGTGTTCTGTTGCTTTTTATTGGTATTACTGTATAGCAAATCACATTCCTCGTATGTTTCAAAACATTCTTGGCTAATAAAGTATGATTAAATCAGAAGGTGGCAGATTAGGAAAAGGGGAGATGCAATGAGACTTGGGTGTCATGGTACACCAGTCATTGAAAGTAGGCATGCAGGTGCAGAATGTAGGAGCAGGGAGGTTCTACTGCAGTTGTACAGGGTTTTGGTGAGACCACACCTGGAGTATTGTGCACAGCTTTGGTCTCCTAATCTGATGAAAGACATTCTTGCCATTAGACGAGAAATAGTATTGGGTAGACTGATGGGACTGAAGGATGATAAATTCCCAGGGCTTGATGGTCTGCATCCCAGGGTACTCAAGGAGGTGGCTCTAGAAATTGTGGACGCATTGGTGATAATTTTCCAATGTTCTATAGACTCACGATCAGTTCCTGTGGATTGGAGAATAGCTAATGTTATCCCACTTTTCAAGAAAGGATCGAGGGAGCAAACGGGGAATTACAGACCAGTTAGCCCGACATCGGTGGTGGGGAAGATGCTGTAGTCAATTATTAAAGAAGTAATAATGGCACATTTGGATAGCAGTAAAAGGATTAGTCCAAGTCAGCATGGATTTACCAAGGGGAAAGCATGCTTGACTAATCTTCTGGAATTTTTTGAGGATGTAACAAGTAAAATGGATGAACGAGAGCCAGTTGATGTAGTGTATCTGGACTTTCAGAAAGTCTTTGATAAGGTTCCTCACTGGAGATTAGTGGGCAATATTAGAGCACATGGTATTGGGGGTAGGGTTTTGACATGGATAGAGAATTGGTTGGCAGACAGGAAACAAAGAGTAGGAATAAACGGGTCCCTGTCAGAATGGCAGGCAGTGGCGAGTGGAGTGCCGCACCTATTTACAATATATATAAATAGCAATGTTACAAAATGTTGAGATCTCCCCCTCCCCCAGTCTGGGATGGGTCAGTAAAATTGCCTCATTCTTGTCACGGTCCAGAGGATATTGATGGAAGTACTATCCTGAGCGGGTAAAGTGGTGAAGGCAATAGGGAGAGAGGAGTGGGAGATTGTGACGTACTGCTGCAAAGAGCAGACTGTGGGTCAAACAGCCACCCCTCCCGCTGTGAAACTATATAACGTCAGGGCTGCCTGGGTTCAGGAAGGTGGAGGAAGGAACTGCACACACTGGTTTAAACCAAAGATAGACACAAAATGCTGCAGTAACTCAGCGGGACAGGCAGCATCTCTGGAGAGAAGGAATGGGTGATATATTGGGTCGAGACCCATCTTCAGACTGATCCAGGAAGTACGTCACTGGGCAGCAACAGTGAAGCTTTCAAACAAGGCCACTCCTGGAAACCAACAACAGAAAACTCAACCGCCCGCCCGCCGTCGCCTTAGTGATTAAAGCTCAGGCACAGTTTAAAAAAAGGTGTGTTTCCGGCAAGTTCCAGGAAACGAGCTTACGAGTGGAGAATCTTCTTTGCATTCTGAGGACTGATGTCGATTCCCAGAGACTTGAGCGACTGGACAATTTCAACTGTGTCAATCCTGCCTAAAATGAAACAGTACTTCAGTAGAACTCAGAAAGATTCAAATTGTCATCGTACGGCACAGGACAGCAGTGTAGCATGCAAGGAGCAGCATGGGACTGCAGTGTAGAATGCACAGGACTGCAGTGCAGAATGCAAGGAGCACCATGGCACTGCAGTGCAGAATGCAAGGAGCAGCATGGGACTGCAGTGTAGAATGCAAGTAGCATGGGACTGCAGTGTAGAATGCACAGGACTGCTTGGGACTGCAGTGCAGAATGCAAGGAACAGTATGGAACTGCAGTGCAGAATGCAAGAAACAGCATGAAATTGCAGTGCAGAATGCACAGGACTGCATGGGACTGCAGTGTAGAATGCAAGGGGCAGCATGGGACTGCAGTGTAGCATGCAAGGAGCAGCATGAGACAGCAGTGTAGCATGCAAGGAGCAGCATGAGACAGCAGTGTAGCATGCAAGGAGCAACATGGGACTGCAGTGTAGAATGCAAGGAGCGACATGGGACTGCAGTGTAGAATGCAAGGAGCAGCATGGGACTGCAGTGCAGAATGCAAGGAATAGCATGGAATTGCAGTGTAGAATGCGCAGGACTGCATGGGACTACAGTGCAGAATGCAAGGGGCAGCATGGGACTGCAGTGCAGAATGCAAGGAGCAGCACAGGACTGCAGTGCAGCATGCAAGGAACAGCATGGGATTGCAATGCTGAATACAGGGGAATGCACAGAACGAGCTGCCAGAGGAGGTAGTTGAGGTTGGGACTAACCCATTGTTTAAGAAACAGTTATACAGGTACATGGATCGGACAGGTTTGGATGGATATGGACCAAACACAGGCAAATGGAAAGAGTGCAGCTGGGACATTGTTGGCCGGTGTGGGCAGGTTGGGCCGAAGGGCTATGTCTCTATGACTGCAGTACAGAATGCAAGGGGCAGCATGGGACTGCAGTGTGGAATGCAAGGGGGCTGCATGGGACTGCAGTGTGGAATGCAAGGGGGCTGCATGGGACTGCAGTGGAGAAAGCAAGGAGGCTGCATGGGACTGCAGTGTAGAATGCAAGGGGGCTGCATGGGACTGCAGTGTAGAATGCAAGGGGTCTGCATGGGACTGCAGTGGAGAAAGCAAGGAGGCTGCATGGGACTGCAGTGGAGAAAGCAAGTGGGCTGCATGGGACTGCAAGGGGGCTGCATGGGACTGCAGTGTGGAATGCAAGGGGGCTGCATGGGATTGCAGTGTAGAAAGCAAGGGGGCTGCATGAGACTGCAGTGTGGAATGCAAGGGGGCTGCATGAGACTGCAGTGTGGAATGCAAGGGGGCTGCATGGGACTGCAGTGCCATATACAAAGCACAGCAGAGAATAGCAAATAATGAAAGGCTCAGTAGAGTGGCCGTGGAGAGGAAGTGGGACAGTCTAGAACCAGAGGATCAGAACAGTTTAGTGAGCTATGGGCGAAGGTGGGCAGGCGGGACTAGTGTAGATAGGGCACCTTGGGTAAAAGGGCCTGTTTCCGTGCGGTGTGACAGAGGCCACTGCCTCAGAATAAAAGTATGTAGCTTTCCAATGGAGATGAGTGGGAATGTCTTTAATCAGAGGGTGGTGAATCTGTGGACTCCATTGCAACACATAGCTGTGGAGGCCGTCATTGGGTATTTTTAAAGTGGAAATTTATAAGTTTTCGATGAGTGATGGCATCACAGGTTATTGGGAGAAGCAGGAATGATGCTGAGAGGGAAATATAGATCAGCTATGATCAATTGGCCTAATTCTGCTCCTATAACTTGTCTTATAGGACATGCCGATCGCTCTCTCCCCAGTATCCCCAAGCCCAACACTTCCACCAGACCAGATCCTCCACCACCAGGCCAAACCCTCCTCCACCACCAGGCCAAGCCCACCACCACCACCAGGCCAAACCCTCCTCCACCACCAGGCCAAACCCTCCTCCACCACCAGGCCAAACCCTCCTCCACCACCAGGCCAAACCCTCCTCCACCACCAGGCCAAACCCTCCTCCACCACCAGGCCAAACCCTCCTCCACCACCAGGCCAAACCCTCCTCCACCACCAGGCCAAACCCTCCTCCACCACCAGGCCAAACACTCCTCCACCACCAGGCCAAGCCCGCCACCACCACCAGGCCAGATCCTCCACCACCACGCCAAGCCCTCCTCCACCACCAGGCCAAGCCCTCCTCCGCCACCAGGCCAAGCCCACCGCCACCAGGCCAAACCCACCACCGCCACCAGGCCAAGCCCACCACCACCACCAGGCCAAGCCCTCCTCCGCCACCAGGCCAAGCCCACCACCACCACCAGGCCAGATCCTCCACCACCAGGCCAAACCCTCCTCCACCACCAGGCCAAGCCCTCCTCCACCACCAGGCCAAGCCCTCCTCCACCACCAGGCCAAGCCCTCCTCCGCCACCAGGCCAAGCCCACCACCACCACCAGGCCAGATCCTCCACCACCAGGCCAAACCCTCCTCCACCACCAGGCCAAGCCCTCCTCCGCCACCAGGCCAAGCCCTCCTCCGCCACCAGGCCAAGCCCACCACCACCACCAGGCTGCATCCACACCCCTTCCTCCCACTGTCAGGGCAAGATTATTTGCACTGCAGCTCCACCCACCATCATTGTTTTTATCCAAGCTTTTGAAGGCCAGTCGCAGTTTCGTCTCATGGTCTCGAAGGTAGTTAGCGAACTCTTTAAAGTCCAGTTCATTGTCTGCATTACTGTCCCCAGAGTTGAGTATTTTCTATTAAAAAGAAGAAGGTCAGAGTCAGTCAGATGCATGGACAGAGCCTCCTGGTCCCACATCAAGCACCCCTGACCACTTGTCAGAATCATACCGTGTGAACCAGCCCATTTATAGAGTCATGCAGCCCTTTCCCCAACACACAGAACATTCCCACACCCATCATCACCTTCCTCAGAACACAATATACAAACCAGCACAGGCCAGCCTCATGCCCACACCCCTCCCACAGCTAATACAAAAGCCACTCAGATTTAAATCCCCATCTCCCTCCTGAATATATAACAGCCCATCTATCACCACCACAATTTCTTGCACTAACCGAATGCCCATTCATTGAACAATCAATCAATCTCTAACTTCAATACATACAATTGTATTGTGGACCAAGCCTCCACAATACTGACCAGCGATCCCCGCACACAACACACTGAGACAGAATACTGACCAGCGATCCCCACACAACACACTGAGACAATGAGGACCAGCGATCCCCACACACAACACACTGAGACAGAATACTGACCAGCGATCCCCACACAACACACTGAGACAGAATACTGACCAGCGATCCCCACACACAACACACTGAGGGACAGAATACTGACCAGCGATCCCCACACACAACACACTGAGACAGAATACTGACCAGCGATCCCCACACAACACACTGAGACAGAATACTGACCAGCGATCCCCACACAACACACTGAGACAATGAGGACCAGCGATCCCTGCACACAACACACTGAGACAGAATACTGACCAGCGATCCCCACACAACACACTGAGACAATGAGGACCAGCGATCCCTGCACACAACACAAGATTGTAGAGGGTCAACACCTTCTGGTTGGAGACGTTTCCCCTCACCACTGTCTAAAACTAGAGGGCACAGGTTCATAGAAACATAGAAATTAGGTGCAGGAGTAGGCCATTCGGCCCTTCAAGCCTGCACCGCCATTCAATATGATCATGGCTGATCATCCAACTCAGTATCCCGTACCTGCCTTCTCTCCATACCCTCTGATCCCCTTAGCCACAAGGGCCACATCTAACTCCCTCTTAAATATAGCCAATGAACTGGCCTCAACTACCCTCTGTGGCAGAGAGTTCCAGAGACCCACCACTCTCTGTGTGAAAAAATTCCTTCTCATCTCGGTCCTAAAGGATCTCCCCTTTATCCTTAAGCTGTGACCCCTTGTCCTGGACCTCCCCAACATCGGGAACAATCTTCCTGCATCCAGCCTGTCCAACCCCTTAAGAATTTTGTAAGTTTCTATAAGATCCCCTCTCAATCTCCTAAATTCTAGAGAGTATAAACCGAGTCTATGCAGTCTTTGTTCATAAGACAGTCCTGACATCCCAGGAATCAGTCTGGTGAACCTTCTCTGTACTCCCTCCATGGCAATAATGTCCTTCCTCAGATTTGGAGACCAGAACTGTACGCAATACTCCAGGTGTGGCCTCACCAAGACCCTATACAACTGAAGTAGAACCTCCCTGCTCCTATACTCAAATCCTTTTGCTATGAAAGCTAACATACCATTCGCTTTCTTCACTGCCTGCTGCACCTGCATGCCTACATTCAATGACTGGTGTACCATGACACCCAGGTCGCGCTGCATCTCCCCTTTTCCTAATCGACCTCCATTTAGATAATAGTCTGTTTTCCTATTTTTGCCACCAAAGTGGATAACCTCACATTTATCCACATTATACTGCATCTGCCAAACATTTGCCCACTCACCCAGCCTATCCAAGTCACCTTGCAGTCTCCTAGCATCCTCCTCACAGCTAACATTGCCCCCCAGCTTAGTGTCATCCGCAAACTTGGAGATATTGCCTTCAATTCCCTCAACTAGATCATTTATGTATATTGTAAATAGCTGGGGTCCCAGCACTGAGCCTTGCGGTACCCCACTAGTCACTGCCTGCCATTGTGAAAACGACCCGTTTACTCCTACTCTTTGCTTCCTGTTTGCCAGCCAGTTCTCTATCCACATCAATACTGAACCCCCAATGCCGTATGCTTTAAGCTTATATACTAATCTCTTATGTGGGACCTTGTCGAAAGCCTTCTGGAAGTCCAGATACACCACATCCACTGGTTCTCCCCCATCCACGCTACTAGTTACATCCTCGAAAAATTCCACAAGATTCGTCAGACATGATTTACCTTTCGTAAATCCATGCTGACTTTGTCCAATGATTTCACCACTTTCCAAATGTGCTGCTATCCCATCTTTAATAACTGACTCTAGCAGTTTCCCCACTACCGATGTTAGACTAACTGGTCAATCCTCAGGAACTACTCCAGAATCTAAAGAGTTTTGAAAGATTATCACTAATGCATCCACTATTTCAGGAGCTACTTCCTTAGGTACTCTGGGATGCAGCCTATCTGACTCTGGGGATTTATCGGCTTTTAATCCATTCAATTTACCCAACACCACTTCCCGACTAACCTGGATTTCACTCAAGTACTCCTTTGACCTGCGGTCCTCTGCTATTTTCGGCAGATTATTTATGTCTTCCTTAGTGAAGACGGAACCAAAGTAGTTATTCAATTGGTCCGCCATATCCTTGTTCCCCATGATCAACTCACCTGTTTCTGACTGCAAGGGACCTACATTTGTTTTAACTAATCTCTTTCTCTTCACATATCTATAAAAACTTTTGCAGTCAGTTTTTATGTTCCCTGCCAGTTTTCTTTCATAATCTATTTTTCCTTTCCTAATCAAGCCCTTTGTCCTTCTCTGCTGGTCTCTGAATTTCTCCCAGTCCTCTGGTATGCTGCTTTTTCTGGCTACTTTGTACGCATCATCCTTTGCTTTGATACTATCCCTGATTTCCCTTGTTATCCACGGATGCACTACCTTCCCTGATTTATTCTTTTGCCAAATTGGGATGAACAATTTTTGTAGTTCATCCATGCAGTCTTTAAATGTCTTCCATTGCGTATCCACCGTCAACCCTTTTAGAATTGATTGCCAGTCAATCTTGGCCAATTCACGTCTCATACCCTCAAAGTTACCTTTCCTTAAGTTCAGAACCATTGTTTCTGAATTAATGAAGAACTCGACCATATTATGGTCACTCTTGCCCAAGGAGGCACGCAAAATAAGACTGCTAACTAACCCTTCCTCATTACTCAATACCCAGTCTAAAATAGCCTGCTCTCTCGTTGGTTCCTCTACATGTTGATTTAGATAACTATCCCGCATACTTTCCAAAAAATCCTCTTCCTCAGCATCCCTGCCAATTTGATTCACCCAATCTATATGTAGATTGAATTCACCCACTGTTTTACCTTTGTTGCACGCATTTCTAATTTCCTGTTTGATGCCATCCCCAACTCCACTACTACTGTTAGGTGGCCTGTACACAACTCCCACTAGCGTTTTCTGCCCCTTAGTGTTTTGCAGCTCTACCCATATTGATTCCACATCCTCCAAGCTAATGTCCTTCCTTTCTATTACGTTAATCTTCTCTCTAACCAGCAACGCTACCCCACCTCCTTTTCCTTTCTGTCTATCCCTCCTGAATATCCCTGATCGCAGGGAGATCATGCAAACTCCACACTGATGGTAACTGGTCAGGATTTGACTGGTGTCTCTGTGGTGTGAGAAAGCAGCTCCACCCATTGCACCACCGTGCCAACCTTCTGCAAGTTCATATGTAAACTTACTAATTATATTAGCAAATTTCATCCAAATTATGAATATACATGGCACAGCAGAGGACCCAGCACCCATCCCTGTGGTACATCACTGGTCACAGGCCTCCCATCTGTACAACAAGCCTCCACTATCACTATTCCCTCTCTGGATCAGAACTGGCCATTTCTGTTGTAATACATCCTTCTGTGATAATGGAATCACAGCGTGGAAACAGGTCCTTCGGCACAACAGAACAAATAGGATAGTTCTCATCATATTTACCACAGTTGGTCGAGAGCCTTCGATGCCGTGATTTACTGTTTATTGCTGCCCACCTCACCCTTAGATTTCACAACATTTTACAATCTTTTATCTGCTACAATTAACCCATAGTAATTAACTGGATGATTCAGCTGCAGTAACCCTGGCCTCACCCCATCCATCACTCTATCTAATCTAGCTCTCCCACACATGCCCTACAATATGTTTGCACAGTTCTGATGAAGGTCTTGGACCTGACACATTCATTGTTTCGCTTCCTCGGCCACAGCCCAGCCCGCCGAGAGTTGCCAACACCTTTATACATATACAATAATGATTTAGATGAAAGAATTAAAAGTAACATTAGCAAAGCTGGGTGGCAGTGTGAACTGTGAAGAGGATGCTATGAGGATGCAGGGCGACTTGAACAGGTTGGGTGAGTGGGCAGATGTATGGCAGATGCAGTATAATGTGGATAAATGGGAGGTCATCCACTTTGGAGGCAAGAACGGGAAGGTAGATTATTATCTGAATGGTGTCAGGTTAGGAAAAGGGGAAGTACAGCGGGGGTCCTTGTTCATCAGTCACTGAAAGTAAGTATGCAGGTACAACAGGCAATGAAGAAAGCTAATGGCATATTGGCCTTCATAACGAGAGTTGAGTATAGGAGCAAAGAGGTCCTTCTGCAGTTGTATAGGGCCTTGGTGAGACCACACCTAGAGAATTGTGTGCAGTTTTGGTCTCCTAATTTGAGGAAGGACAGGGTTAATTGGGGGAGTGCAGCGTTAATTCCCGGGATGGCAGGACTGTCATATGATGAAAGAATGGAGCGACTGGGCTTGTATTCACTGGAATTTAGAAGGATGAGAGGGAATCTTATAGAAGCGTATAAAATTATTAATGGATTGGACACGCTAAATGCAAGAAACATGTTCCCGATGTTGGGGGAGTCCAGAACCAGGGGCCACAGTTTAAGAATGAGGGATAGGCCATTTAGAACCGAGAAGAGGGAAAAAAATTCACACACAGAGCTGTGAATCTGTGGAAGGTCGATTCACTAGATGCATTCAAAAGAGTTAGATAGTGCCCTTAGGGCTAGCGGAATCAAGGGATATGGGGAGAAGGCAGGAACGGGGTACTGATTGTGGATGATCAGCCACGATCACATTGAATGGCGGTGCTGGCCCACAGGGCCGAATGGCCTAATCCTGCACCTATTGCCTATTGTCTATGTATCTATGTACCTATGCTTTTATTTCAAATTCTCAGCATCTGCAGTTAGTGATTTCCTGTATCCTGTAATGGAGCAGAATTACGCCTATCAAGTCTACTCCGCCACTCCCATCGAAGCTGATCTATCCTCCTTCTCAACTCATTCCCTCAACCATTTTGTGATATCACCCGCAGTGAACCGAATGGGAAACAAAATGGAGTTTGAGTAAAGTCCTCCCTACACAAGTGCAGATAGATGTGTCAGACGGAGAGTAACAGCATGGATGTCTTACTCCACAAGTCCCGGGCCAGACTGGAGCTGGACTTTCTGTCCTGGGCCTCCTCCATTGCCAGAGTGAGGCCAAATGCAAACTGAAGGAATAGCACCTCAGAATCCACATGGGTAGGTTCATACACAAGAGGATGAACATGAACGTCACCTATCCAATTTTAGCTGACTAATCTAACAATCCACCTTTTTAAATGGTTTTATTTATCCCTCTCTTCCCTGTGCCCCACCTGGATTTGTATCCATTAAACCTTCCACCATTTATTCCTTCCTCTCACTTCACAATTCGCACATCTTCTATCCATATCTCACTTTTCATTTCAGGCATTTGTCCAACAAGCTGCCTATCAAAAACCTTCTTCACCTGTATCCACCTATCACTCACCAAGCTTTGTACGGCTCTCACCTTTCTATCCCTCCATCCCATCAAAATGTCACAAGACGGGTCTCAACCCAAAACGTCACCTATCCATGTTCTCCACATATGCTGCCTGACCCGCTGAGTTACTCCAGCACTCTGTGAAACGTCACCTATCCATGTTCTCCACAGATGCTGCCTGACCCGCTGAGTTACTCCAGTACTTTGTGAAACGTCACCTATCCATGTTCTCCACAGATGCTGCCTGACCCGCTGAGTTACTCCAGCACTCTGTGAAACGTCACCTATCCATGTTCTCCACAGATGCTGCCTGACCCGCTGAGTTACTCCAGTACTTTGTGAAACGTCACCTATCCATGTTCTCCACAGATGCTGCCTGACCCGCTGAGTTACTCCAGCACTCTGTGAAACGTCACCTATCCATGTTCTCCACAGATGCTGCCTGACCAGCACTTTGTGTATGCCTACCTTTACTGATCTGGGCGTTGAGTATTTGCGTTGGATGTCATGTGGCAACTGAGCAAGTCATTGCTAAGGCCACACATAGATTATTGTGGTTGGTCAGTTACAGGAAACATGCCATGAAACTGGAAGGGTGCACCGGAGGATCTTACCGCAATTGGGTAACTTGACTTCAATAGACAATAGGTGCAGGAGTAGGCCATTTGGCCCTTCCAGCCAGCACCGCCATTCAATGTGATCATGGCTGATCATCCCCAATCGGTGCCCCATTCCTGCCTTCTCCCCATATCCCCTGACTCCGCTATTTTTAATAGCCCTATCTAGCTCTCTCTTGCAAGAGGCAGAGAATTCCAGACTCACCGCTCTCTGTGAGAAAAACTGTTTCCTCGTCTCCGTTCTAAATGGCTTACTCCTTATTCTTAAACTGTGGCCCCTGGTTCTGGACTCCCCCAACATCGGGAACATGCTTCCTGCCTTGAGTGTGTCCAAGCCCTTTACAATCTTATATGTTTCAATGAGATATCCTCTCATCCTCTAAACTCCAGAGTGTACAAGTACAGCTGCTCCAATCTCTCAGCATATGACAGTCCCGCCATCCCGGGAATTAACCTTGTAAACCTACGCTGCACTCCCTCAATAGCAAGAATGTCCTTCCTCAAATTAGGATCCTTATTAGGAATTCCTCAAATTAGGAATGAGATCCTGCAAGTGTTTTTCTCTGGAGTGTAGAAAGATAGAGGGCCATCTTACATAGGTGTATATATAGCATGAGGGGCATACATAGACAAGGTAAATGGTGACAGTCATTAACCCAGAGTAGTGGTGTCACGACGTTTAACAGATATTTGGATGGATATATGAGTAATGAGGGTTCAGAGTGCTATGGCCTTAGTGATAAGATTAGGGGGTGGACATTTACAACAGAGGTATGTAGGAACTTCTTCTACCAGAGATAGGTGAGGGGGAGATGTGGAGACGTCTACACCAGTGGGAGAGGCTGGAACGAGGGACAGTTACAGGATTAGGGGGTGGACATTTAAAACTGAGGTGCGTAGGAACTTTTTCTCCCAGAGGGAGGTGAATCTGTGGGATTCTCCAGCCCGGAGGGTGTGGAGGCCGGATCACTGGGGATTTAAACAGGGGGGAGAGAAATGTCTGCAAGATGGGGGGGGTGGAGAACTGGCACAGAAGAGGAGATGAGGCCTCGGGCAGATCAGACCTGATCACGGTGGGGCAGACAATAGACAATAGGTGCAGGAGGAGGCCATTCAGCCCTTCCAGCCAGCACCGCCATTTACTGTGATCATGGCTGACCATCCACAATCAGTACCCCGTTCCTGCCTTAGGGGGCCCCCCTGCCCAACACCCCCCCCTTCCCTGCCACCTCATCCCCTCCTTGCCCCTCACCCCCCCTCCCTGCCCCCTCACTGCCCAACACCCCCCTCCCTGCCCCCTCCCTGCCCCTCACCCCTCCTCCCTGCCCCCTCACCCCCTCCCTGAACCCCTCACCCCCCCCCTCCCTGAACCCCTCACCCCCCTCCCTGCCCCCTCACCCCTCCTCCCTGCCCCCTCACCCCCCCTCCCTGCCCCCTCACCCCCCTCCCTGCCCCCGCACCCCCCCCTCCCTGCCCCTCACACCCCCCTCCCTGCCCCCTCACACCTCCCCTCCCTGCCCCCTCACACCTCCCCTCCCTGCCCCCTCACACCTCCCCTCCCTGTCCCCTCACCCCCCCCCTCCCTGAACCCCTCACCCCCCCTCCCTGAACCCCTCACCCCCCCTCCCTGAACCCCTCACCCCCCCCTCCCTGCCCTTTCACTCCCCCTCCCTGCCCCCTCACCCCCCCTCCCTGCCCCCTCACCCCCCCTCCCTGCCCCCTCACCCCCCCTCCCTGCCCCCTCCCTGTCCCCTCACCCCCCCCTCCCTGAACCCCTCACCCCCCCCCCTCCCTGAACCCCTCACCCCCCTCCCTGCCCCCTCACCCCTCCTCCCTGCCCCCTCACCCCCCCCTCCCTGCCCCCTCCCTGTCCCCTCACCCCCCCCTCCCTGAACCCCTCACCCCCCCCTCCCTGCCCCCTCACCCCCCTCCCTGCCCCCTCACCCCCCTCAACCCCCCCTCCCTGCCCCCTCACCCCCCTCCCTGCCCCCTCACACCCCCCTCCCTGCCCCCTCACACCCCCCTCCCTGCCCCCTCACCCCTCCCCTCCCTGCCCCCTCACCCCCCTCACACCTCACCTCCCTGCCCCCTCACCCCCCTCCCTGCCCCCGCACCCCCCCCTCCCTGCCCCTCACACCCCCCTCCCTGCCCCCTCACACCTCCCCTCCCCCTCACCCCCCTCCCTGCCCACTCACACCTCCCCTCCCTGCCCCCTCACACCTCCCCTCCCTGCCCCCTCACACCTCCCCTCCCTGTCCCCTCACACCTCCCCTCCCTGCCCCCTCACACCTCCCCTCCCTGTCCCCTCACACCTCCCCTCCCTGTCCCCTCACACCCCCCTCCCTGCCCCATCACCCCCCTCCCTGCCCCCTCACACCCCCTCCCTGCCCCCTCACCCCCCTCCCTGCCCCCTCACCCCCCCTCCCTGCCCCCTCACCCCCCCTCCCTGCCCCCTCACCCCCCCCTCCCTGCCCCCTCACCCCCCCCTCCCTGCCCCCTCACCCCCCCTCCCTGCCCCCTCACCCCCCCTCCCTGCCCCCTCACACCCCTCCCTGCCCCCTCACACCTCCCCTCCCTGCCCCCTCACACCTCCCCTCCCTGCCCCCCTCACACCTCCCCTCCCTGCCCCCTCACACCCCCTCCCTGCCCCCTCACACCCCCCTCCCTGCCCCCTCACCCCCCTCCCTGCCCCCTCACCCCCCCCCTCCCTGCCCCCTCACCCCCCCCCTCCCTGTCTGTCCCATCACAGCACCGACCCACCCATTTTACTCTAATTCCTCTTCCCACCCACTTCCTCCATCCAGCTCCCCCCCGCCCCGCTTGTCGCCCCTCACCCCCTCCCCAGCCTCTGCCCCCCCCACACTGCCCCCCCCCGCCCCGCTTGTCGCCCCTCACCCCCTCCCCAGCCTCTGCCCCCCCCACACTCCCCCCCCCACACTGCCCCCCCCACACTGCCCCCCCCCACACTCCCCCCCCCACACTGCCCCCCCCCACACTCCTCCCCCCACACTGCCCCCCCCCACACTGCCCCCCCCCCACACTGCCCCCCCCCCCACTGCCCCCCCCCACACTGCCCCCCCCCACACTCCTCCCCCCACACTGCCCCCCCCCACACTCCTCCCCCCACACTGCCCCCCCCCACACTCCTCCCCCCACACTCCTCCCCCCACACTGCCCCCCCCCACACTCCTCCCCCCACACTGCCCCCCCCCACACTCCTCCCCCCACACTGCCCCCCCCCACACTCCTCCCCCCACACTGCCCCCCCCCACACTCCTCCCCCCACACTGCCTCCCCCCACACTGCCCCCCCCCACACTCCTCCCCCCACACTGCCCCCCCCCACACTCCTCCCCCCACACTGCCCCCCCCCACACTCCCCCCCCCACACTGCCCCCCCCACACTGCCCCCCCCCCACACTGCCCCCCACACTGCCCCCCCCACACTGCCCCCCACCCACACTGCCCCCCCCCCACACTGCCCCCCACACACTGCCCCCCCCCCACACTGCCCCCCCCCACACTGCCCCCCCCCCACACTGCCCCCCCCCACACTGCCCCCCCACACTGCCCCCCCCACACTGCCCCCCCCCCACACTGCCCCCCCCCCACACTGCCCCCCCCCACACTGCCCCCCCCCACACTCCCCCCCCCACACTGCCCCCCCCACACTGCCCCCCCCCACACTGCCCCCCCCCCACACTGCCCCCCCCACACTGCCCCCCCCCACACTCCCCCCCCCACACTGCCCCCCCCACACTGCCCCCCCCACACTGCCCCCCCCCACACTGCCCCCCCCACACTGCCCCCCCCCACACTCCCCCCCCCACACTGCCCCCCCCCCCACACTGCCCCCCCCACACTGCCCCCCCCCACACTGCCCCCCCCCACACTGCCCCCCCCCACACTCCCCCCCCCACACTGCCCCCCACACACTGCCCCCCCCACACTGCCCCCCCCCCACACTGCCCCCCCCACACTGCCCCCCCCCCACACTCCCCCCCCCACACTGCCCCCCCCACACTGCCCCCCCCCACACTCCCCCCCCCCCACACTGCCCCCCCCCACACTGCCCCCCCCCACACTGCCCCCCCCACACTGCCCCCCCCCACACTGCCCCCCCCACACTCCCCCCCCCCACACTGCCCCCCCCACACTGCCCCCCCCCACACTGCCCCCCCCCACACTGCCCCCCCCCACACTGCCCCCCCCACACTGCCCCCCCCCACACTCCCCCCCCCACACTGCCCCCCACACACTGCCCCCCCCCCCCACACTGCCCCCCCCACACTCCCCCCCCCCACACTGCCCCCCCCCACACTGCCCCCCCCCACACTGCCCCCCCCCACACTCCCCCCCCCCACACTGCCCCCCCCCACACTGCCCCCCCACACACTGCCCCCCCCACACTGCCCCCCCCCACACTGCCCCCCCCCACACTCCCCCCCCCCCACACTGCCCCCCCCACACTGCCCCCCCCCCCACACTGCCCCCCCCCACACTGCCCCCTCCCACTCACCTCCTGAGCCTCCGCCCCCAGGCCCCGGGCCCGCAGCGCCGCGCGCAGCTCCCCCACGTCGATGCGCCCGTCCTGGTTGGTGTCGAGGCGGGAGAAGAGGTCGCGGTACCGGCGCTGGGCGTCCGCCCCAGGCCCAGCTCCAGGCCCGGCTCCGGCTCCAGGCCCAGCTCCAGGCCCAGGCCCAGGCCCGGCTCCAGGCCCGGCTCCAGCCCCGGCCCCGGCCCCAACACGGGCCTCATCCCCGGCTCCGCGCTCGGGCGGCGGCGACATGGCGGCAGCAACGGCGGGGAGACAGGAACAGACAGAGAGGGAGAGGGAGGAGGAGGAGGAGGAGTGTCCCGGGGCGGGGTAGTAGTAGGGACAGGGGAGGGAGGAGGAGGAGGAGGAGTGTCCCGGGGCGGGGTAGTAGTAGGGACAGGGGAGGGAGGAGGAGGAGGAGGAGGGGCACAAGGAGGGGTTGGGAGAGGATGAGGGTGAGAGTGAGGAGAGAGGGAAAGAATGGAACGAAGGGGGACAATGAAGAGAGGGAAACACAGACAATAGGTGCAGGAGTAGGCCATTCGGCCCCTCGAGCCTGCACCGCCATTCAATGTGATCATGGCTGATCATCCAACTCAGTATCCCGTACCTGCCTTCTCTCCATACCCCCTGATCCCTTTAGCCACAAGGGCCACATATAACGCCCTCTTAAGTATAGCCAATGAACGGGCCTCAACTACCCTCTGTGGCAGAGAATTCCAGAGACTCACCACTCTCTGTGTGAAAAATGATCTTGTCATCTCGGTCCTAAAAGACCTTGTCCTGGACGTCCCCAACATCGGGAACAATCTTCCAGCATCTAGCCTGTCCAACCCCTTAAGAATTTTGTAAGTTTCTATAAGATCCCCCCTCAATCTTCCAAATTCTAACAAGTACAAGCCGAGTCTATCCAGTCTTTCTTCATATGAAAGTCCTGACATCCCAGTAATCAGTCTGGTGAACCTTCTCTGTACTCCCTCTATGGCGAATGTCTTTCCTCAGATTAGGAGACTAGAACTGTACGCAATACTCCAGGTGTGGTCTCACCAAGACCCTGTACAACTGCAGTAGAACCTCCCTGCTCCTATACTCAAATCCTTTTCCTATGAATGCTAACATACCATTTGCTGTCTTCTCTGCCTGCTGCACCTGCATGCCTACTTTAAATGACTGGTGTACCATGACACCCAGGTCTCGTTGCATCTCCCCTTTTCCAAATCGGCCACCATTCAAATAATAGTCTACTTTCCTGTTTTTGCCCCCAAAGTTTTTGCCACTCACACAACGCATCCAAGTCACCTTGCAGCCTCCTAGCATCCTCCTCACAGCTAACACTGCCCCCAGCTCCCGTGTCATCCGCAAACTTGGAGATGTTGCATTCAATTCCCTCGTCCAAATCATTAATATATATTGTAAATAGCTGGGGTCCCAGCACCGAGCCTTGCTGTAACCCACTAGTCACTGCCTGCCATTCTGAAAAGGACCCCTTTACTGCTACTCTTTGCTTCCTGTCTGCCAGCCAGTTCCTATCCACATCAATACTGAACCCCCAATACCATGTGCTTTAAGTTTGCATACTAATCTCTTATGTGGGACCTTGTCGAAAGCCTTCTGAAAGTCCAGATATAACACATCCACTGGTTCTCCCTTATCCACTCTACTAGTTACATCCTCAAAAAATTCTATAAGATTCGTCAGACATGATTTACCTTTCATAAATCCATGCTGACTTTGTCCAATGATTTCACCACTTTCCAAATGTGCTGCTATCCCATCTTTAATAACTGACCCTAGCAGTTTCCCCACTACTGATGTTAGACTAACTGGTCTGTAATTCCCCGTTTTCTCTCTCCCTCCCTTTTTATAAAGTGGGGTTACATTAGCTACCCTCCAATCCTCAGAATCTAAAGAGTTTTGAAAAATCATCACTAATGCATCCACTATTTCTGGGGCTACTTCCTTAAGTACTCTGCGATGTAGCCTATCTGGCCCTGGGGATTTATCGGCCTTTAATCCATTCAATTTACCTAACACCACTTCCCGGCTAACCTGGATTTCACTCAGTTCCATCTCATTTGACCTGAGATCCCCCTGCAGATTTCCGGCAGATTATTTATGTCTTCCTTAGTGAACCAAAGTAGTCATTCAATTGGTCTGCTATGTCCTTGTTCCCCATGATCAATTCACCAGTTTCTGACTGCAAGGGGCCTACATTTGTTTTAACTAATCTTTTTCTCATCACATATCTATAAAAAGCTTTTGCAGTCAGTTTTTATGTTCCCTGCCAGTTTTCTTTCATAATCTATTTTCCCTTTCCTAATTAATTCCTTTGTCCTCCTCTCAATTTCTCCCAGTCCTCGGGTAGGCTGTTTTTTCTGGCTAATTTGTACTTTTCATCTTTTGTTTTGATACTATCCCTGATTTCCCTTGTTATCCACGGATGCACTACCTTCCCTGATTTATTATTTTGCCAAACTGGGATGAACAATTGTTGTAGTTCATCCATGCAGTCTTTAAATGCCTTCCATTGCATATCCACCGTCAACCCTTTAAGAATCAATTGCCAGTCTATCTTGGCCCATTCACGTCTCATACCCTCAAAATTACCTTTCTTTAAGTTCAGAACCCTTGTTTCTGAATTAATTATGTCACTCTCCATCCTAATGAAGAACTCAACCATATTATGGTCACTCTTGCCCAAGGGGCCACGCACAACAAGACTGGTAACTAACCCTTCCTCATTACTCAATACCCAGTCTAGAATAGCCTGCTCTCTCGTTGGTTCCTCCACATGTTGGTTTAGAAAACTATCCCGCATACATTCCAAGAAATCCTCTTCCTCAGCCTCCCTGCCAATTTGATTCACCCAATCTATATGTAGATTGAAGTCACCCATTATAACCGTGTTACCCTTGTTGCACGCATTTCTAATTTCCTGTTTGATGCCATCCCCAACTCCACTACTACTGTTAGGTGGCCTGTACACAACTCCCACTAGCGTTTTCTGCCCCTTAGTGTTTCGCAGCTCTACCCATATTGATTCCACATCCTCCACGCTAATGTCCTTCCTTTCTATTACGTTAATCTCCTCTCTAACCAGCAACGCTACCCCACCTCCTTTTCCTTTCTGTCTATCCCTCCTGAATATTGAATATCCCTGGATGTTCATTTCCCAGCCTTGGTCACCCTGGAGCCATGTCTCCATGATCCCAACTATTTATTATTCATATCTAAGGAGGAAGGAAGTATGAGGAGGGAGTGAGGGGAGTAAAGTGGAAGGTTAGTTGGACTTGGAGGGATAGGAGGAGGTGGACAGTTCTGGGAGGGGAGAGGTGAGGGGGAAGGTAGGAGAGGAAATGATGGGAGTGATAAGGGAAGGAGAGGGATGAGGTGCAGTGAGTGAGTGAGAAGGGAGGGAGGATAGGGGAGGGGTGGCAGAGAGGACACAGGCAGCAGATACAGAGGAAGAGGCAAATAGAGGAAGTGGGGTGTGTTGGAGGGGCAAGTGAATGGTGTGGGGAAGGAAAGGGGTAAGAGGAGGGGGAAGGGAATGGTTCAAATGGGGAGGAAAGAGAGAGGGAGAACAGAAGATGGGAATGGTATAGAGAGGAGAGAAGAGACAGAGGGACAGATGAGATGGGAAGAGAATAAGTGGAAGGGAAGAATGGGAAGGGGAGAGGACAGAGAGGAGGAGTGAACAGGAACAGAGGAATGAGTGGGATAGGGGGAAAGGGTAAATTAAGTTGGAGGATAGTGGGAGTACAGGGGTGGTTGCAAGTGGAGTTGAGGTTGGGTTGTTGAGGAGAGAAAGAAGAGTGGAGGAAATTAGGAAGGAAACAAGCAGTAAGAAGTGCCAGAGGATTGGAGCATGCCCAGCGTCGATCCTTTGTTGAAGAACAGCAAAGATAATCCAGGCAATTATAGGCAGGTGAGCCTTCCATCAGTGGCAGGGAAATAATTGGAGAAGATTAAAGGGAAATTATTGGGGCATTTGAAAGAGCATGGATTATTTGGAACAATCAGTATCGCTCTGTGCCGGGAAAGACCTGTCCCACAAATTTGAATGAGTATTTTAAGGAATTGATGAAGGGTAGGGCAGTGGATGTTGTCTTTGTGAGGTTCAGTAAAGCATTTGGAGTCATAGAACCATCAAGCCTTACAGCATGGAAACAGGCCCTTTGGCCCAACTTGCCAATATAATTATGGAGAGAGTCAGAACAAGACCTAGGGTTGAGATTTTTGATTGGAGAAAGGCTAACTTTGAGGGAATGCGTAATGATTTAAAAGGAGTGAATTGGGACATTTTGTTTTATGGGAAGGATGTAGAAGAGAAATGGAGGACATTTAAAGGGGAAATTGTAAGAGTACAGAATCTTTATGTCCCTGTTCGGTTGAAAGGAAATAGTAAAAATCGGAAAGAGCCATGGTTTTCAAGGGAAATTGGACACGGTTCGAAAAAAGAGAGATATCTACAATAATTATAGGAGGCATGGAGTAAATGAGGTGCTAGATGAGTATAAAGAATGTAAAAAGAATATTAAGAAATAAATAAGAAAAGCTAAAAGAAGATATGAGGTTGCTTTGGCAAGAAAGGTGAAAGTAAATCCAAAGGGTTTCTACAGCTATATTAATAGCAAAAGGATAACGAGGGATAAAATTGGACCATTAGAGAACCAGAATGGACAGCTACCTGCAGAGCCAAAAGAGATGGAGATATTGAACAATTTCTTTTATTCGGTATTCACCAAGGAGAAGGATATTGAACTCTGTGAGGTAAGCAAAAAAAGTAGAGTAGCTATGGAAACTATGAGATTCAAAGAGGAGGAAGTACTGACACTTTTGAAAAATATAAAAGTGGATAAGTCTCCAGGTCCTGACAGGATATTCCCTAGGACATTGAGGGAAGTTAGTGTAGAAATAGCAGGGGCTATGACAGAAATATTTCAAATGTCATTAGAAACGGGAATAGTGCCGGAGGATTGGTGTACTGCGCTGTTGTTCCATTGTTCAAAAAGGGTTCAAAGAATAAACCTAGCAATTATAGACCTGTTAGTTTGACGTCAGTGGTGGGCAAATTAATGGAAAGGATACTTAGAGATAATATATATAAGCATCTGGATAAACAGGGTCTGATCAAGAACAGTCAACATGCCTGGAAGGTCATGTTTGACAAACCTTCTTGAATTTTTTGAAGAGGTTACTAGAGAAATTGATGAGGGTAAAGCAGTGGATGTTGTCTATATGGATTTCAGTAAGGCCTTTGACAAGGTTCCCCATGGAAGGTTGGTTAAGAATGTTCAATCTTTGGGTGTTAATGGCGGAGTAGCAAGATGGATTCAACAGTGGCTGAATGGGAGATGCCAGAGAGTAATGGTGGATGGCTGTTTGTCAGGTTGGAAGCCGGTGACCAGTGGGGTGCCTCAGGGATCTGTGTTGGGTCCACTGTTGTTTGTCATGTACATCAATGATCTAGATGATGGGGTGGAAAATTGGATAAGTAAGTATGCAGATGATACTAAGATAGGTGGTGCTGTGGATAATGAAGTAGATTTTCAAAGTCTACAGAGAGATTTGGGCCAGTTGGAAGAGTGGGCTGAAAGATGGCAGATGGAGTTTAATGCTGATAAGTGTGAGGTGCTACATCTTGGCAGGACAAATCAAAATAGGATGTACATGGTAAATGGTAGGGAATTGAGGAATGCTGTGGAACAGAGGGATCTAGGAATAACTGTGCATAGTTCCCTGAAGGTGGAATCGCATGTAGATAGGGTGGTAAAGAAAGTTTTTGGTGTGCTGGCCTTTATAAATCAGAGCATTGAATGTAGGAGTAGGGAAGTAATGTTAAAATTGTACAAGGCATTGATAAGACCAATTTTACTTCAGAGTCACGTGAGTGACTACGTGAAGAAGCCCCGCCTGGCGCTGGATCGGCATTACGTCGACGCTATCGGCAGAGGAAGAGCTGCAGAGCGCAGCTCCAACACAGCGGTAAGGAAACGGCCCGCAGGTAAGTAAAATTATTTTACTTCCAGGGCGTTTTCTAAAAACTCCGTAGGCTGGTGGGTAAACCAGGAGGAGTTAAAATAAAAATAAAAATGTTTTAAAAAATCGCGGGTAAAACGTGCGTCCCGGGGTGTAGAAAAGTCGGGACAGCAGATTATTGCGGAGCTGGTTCCGATACCGGTGGCCGTTGAAATACCCGTTAGTGAGCCTTTGGTTGCTCCACAAACAAAAATTTTGAAAACCCAGTGCCTAAAATGTAAAAGGAAGCTTGAAAGGCCTGAGGTTTCTGAAAGATCCTGAAAGGAAAGCCTTTGGCTAAGTATGGATCTAATGGAAAAAATACTCCAAACAATATCAACCAAGGGTCTAAGTACCCAGAATATTCCCAGGCAGCCCCTGAGGGGGTTCCATATCATGAATATGGTGCCAGTTTGAATTGGGAATTGAAACTCCAGTGCCTGGGATTGGGCTGGAGGAAGTCTCCTTGAACAAGTTTCAGGAGTACCAGGGTGTATGAGACTGACCCTGAAAGTGGTGTTTGTGGTCAGAAGTACCCACCACAATACCAATCCAGGTGTGTCTGATGGGGCACAAAGTTTACTATACCTGGAGGAGGCGGTGAGGCCATGGAAGAAAACCTGGCGGCCAATGTTAATTATATGGTCTCTCACCTGCCTCAAAAAAGCTGTTATGGTTGAGACAGCAAAATTGGATTTAAACACCTATTTATTGTGGTCAGAAGTACCCACCACAATACAAATCCAGGTGTGTCTGATGGGGCACAAAGTTACTATACCTGGAGGAGGCGGTGAGGCCATGGAAGGAAACCTGGTGGCCAATGTTAATTATATGGTCTCTCACCTGCCTCAAAAAAGCTGTTATGATTGAGACAGCAGATTTGGATTTAAACACCTATTTATTGTACCTCAAAGAAGGTACCTATGGTGAATCCGGCTTTTTGGGCGCCAATGTGAGCAATAATGCGGATAATAATAATAATAATTATATTCCTGCATTATTGCAGCAATAATAATTCCTGCAATAATGCAGGAATTACGATTCAAAGAATCCTCAAGCTAATTTTGGCATCACTGTCTTTTGGAAGACAAGCTGGAAGGTTGTGGAATGACCAAAGTTCAGAATAAACATATGTTGGGCTTATTCTGCAACTCATTTTGAGATAAATTATATAAAATGGAAGATTGCCATTCGGCCTCTTTTACATCCAAGATTTTCGGGGTTGTGCAGGGCAAGCAATGTTCAAGCTCTTGGTTATTTGTTCGTAGGAAATCTGTCTAAACAAATTAAAGAAATGGATGAAGAGGCAAAAACTGTTGGCCTTGTGAAACCCTTCAGTTTGGCCAGAAAGGCTGGTCATATGAGAAGGGGATTTGATTTTGGAGCTGGAATGAGCCGAGGCAGGAGTATGATAAGGAAGAATTACCAGCCAGCACAGCCGAATGTACACCCATTTATTGGGAAAGGAGATCATTTCGTCCAGTTGGAGAGGTACAAAAACTTTATCCTATTAAAGAAGGATGTTTGGATGAACCTCAGATTGGTGGTAGACTCCGAATGTTTATAATGAAAGGGAGGTATGGATCCATTGGGACACAATAAACCTAATCATTCTTTGATGTTTCAGTCTTGAAAGAATTCAAATGGACAAAGAGGTTAAGAATTTGTGTGAGAAAGGAGTTATTGAGAAAACAGGAGAGGATCCACAACAATTGTATCAAATATTTTCCCCAGACCGAAGAAAGATGGGGGTTGTAGAATCATTTTAGATCTCACACAATTGAATACATTTGTCCAGTATAAACATTTTTAAAATGGACACATTCAACACTGCAATGCAGCTGGTATCAACAGGTTGTTATATGGCTACAATAGATTGAAGGATGCATATTTTCCGTCCCAATTCACCATAGTTTCGCAGGTAATTAAAGTTTATGGATGGGACAGCTGTGGCAATACAAAGCTTTGCCTAATGGATTAAGCCAGCACTTGCACTGCTAAGGGCACAAAAACACATTGTTATGGCTTATCTAGATGACATTTAATTGTCAATGCTAATCAGGAGTCAGCTGGAAAATCAGTCTCAGCAACTACAAGTTTGTTTGAGAAGTTGGGTTCCTGATCCATCCAACAAATCTAAGTTACAGCCATCCCAAACCATTGAATATCTGGGGTTTGTGATTAACTCAGTTACCATGTTGGTAACTTTACCAATGGATAAGGTGTTGGGTTTGACAAATGTGTGTCAGAACCTGATTAACAAACCTTATCCCTCCATCCGAGAGGTTGCCAAGGTTATTGGTAAATTGGTAGCAGCATTTCCAGCAGTAGAGTTGGTCGTCTACATTACCAAAATCTTAAAAGGGCAAAAACTCAAGCGCTTATTCAGCGAGCAGGCCATTTTGATAGGCCAATGCAATTGCCTAAGGAAGCTTTATCAGAATTACATTGGTGGATTGAGAATGTTCCACAAGCTGCTAAGAACATTTTAGTTCATCAGCCAGTAGTGTTTTTGCAAACTGACGCAAGTTCTCTCGGATGGGGGGCTACGGATAATGAGACCAGCTGTGGAGGCAGATGGGCTGTCCAAGAGGATTTATTGCTCCAAACATATGGTATTAATTATTTGGAGCTACTGGGAGCATTTTATGGATTAAAAGCTTATTGCTCTTCATTAAAAGATTACATGTCCAAGTACAAATAGATAATACCACAGCTGTGGCATATATTAATCACATGGGTGGTGTCAGATCAATATCATGTGATCATCTGGTAAACCAGATGTGGCAATGGTGTATGGCAAAAAATATTTGGCTTTCAGCTATTTATCTCTCGGGGAGAGACAATGTTGTGGCAGACAAAAGATCACGAATATTTAAAGACAGTACAGAATGGATGTTAAATCCACAAATTTTCAAAAATATTGTCAGTCGGTATGGATCAAACAAAGCAGACCAGGAAGAACTGGAATGAAGGTAATGTTTAAAGCATATCCTATTGATGAAACATTGTGTGTAGTTAAGCATTTAACTCAATACATTGAGGTAACTAAAAATCTCAGAGGTTCTGAGAAAGCGTTAACACACAAAAAGCCACATACAAAAGTTTCAGCTCAAACCATTTCTAGATGGTTAAAACAGGTTTTGGGTCTAGCAGGAATAGACACTGATGTGTTTAAATCTCACTCCACTAGGGCGGCAGCTATGTCCGTGGCGAAGGTACAGGACGTACCACTCGATCAAATTTTAGAGGCCGCAGGGTGGTCTAGAGAAGAGATTTTTTCAAAGTTCTACAATAAACCTGTTGTCACGGTGCCAGGATTTGGACACGCAGTACTGGGTTCTCATTAAATGCTTGCTTTGTTTTATATTATCGATTTATATTATTGATTTATGTTACCATTGACATCATTTATCAATTTATTTTGTAATTTCCCCTGCGATAGAGGGGCTATTATTAAAAAAGTTGTTCTTTTTATGATTAAAGGACTTATTACATAAATTGTAACAATGTCTTAAAATACTATTTACTCACTACTGTTTTGACTAAACAGAGAGTCGTATGAAATTAATTTACGACATAAAAAACACAGAGCTTTAAAATCTTCACGTAGTCACTCACGTGACTCCGAAGTAAAATAGTGAGATTAAACGAGAACTTACCTGTTCGAAGTTTGATCTTTATTTTATGAGGAGTTACGATGAGGGATTACGTGCCCTCCACTCCCAACCCTCATAATGTAAATGATCATCTGGTAGTTCTAGTCTATTTTGAGCCTTACTATTTTACTTCGGCTATTGGTTCTGTGTTTTTCATGCCGCTGCTTTGAAGTATGCCGATCCAGCGCCAGGCGGGGCTTCTTCACGTAATCCCTCATCGTAACTCCTCATAAAATAAAGATCAAACTTCGAACAGGTAAATTCTCGTTTAATCTCACTATTCTAGAGTATGATGTACAATTTTGGTTGCCTAATTATAGGAAGGATGTCAACAAAATAGAGAGAGTACAGAGGAGATTTACTAGAATGTTGCCTGGGTTCCAGCAACTAAGTTACAGAGAAAGGTTGAACAAGTTGCGTCTTTATTCTTTGGAGCGCAGAATTTAAGGGGGGGACTTGATTGAGGTCTTTAAAATGATGAAAGGGATAGACAGAGTTGACGTGGATAAGCTTTTCCCATTGAGGGTAGGAAAGATTCAGATGAGGACATGACATGAGAATTAAGGGACAGAAGTTTAGGGGTAACATGAGGGGGAACTTCTTTACTCAGAGAGTGGTGGCTGTGTGGAATGATCTTCCAGCAGAAGTGGTGGAGGCAGGATTGATTTTAACATTTAAAAGTAAAGTGGATAGGTATATGGACGGGAAGGGAATGGAGGGGTATGGTCTGAGTAGGTAGATGGGACTAGGGGAAAATAAATGGTTGGCACGGACTGGAAGGGCCGAGAAGGCCTGTTTCCATGCTGTAATTGTTATATGGTTATATGGTTGCCCATGCTGATCAAGATGCCCTATCTACGCCAGTCCTATCGTGTGTTTTACCTAGATCCCTCCAAACCCTTTATATCCAAGTACTTGTCCAATATCTTTTAAATTATGTTATAGTCCCAGCCTCAACTACCTCCTCTGCCAGCTCATTCCATATACCCACCACCCTCTGTGTGGAAAAGTTGCCCCTCAGTTTCCTATTAAATCTTTCCGTTCTCACTTTGAACTTAAGTCCTCTGGTTTTTAATTTCCTGACTCTGCATAAAAGACTGCATTCACTCTGTAATTCTCATGATTTTATACACCTCCATAAGATCACCCCTCAGCCACCTGCCCTCCATTGAATGAAAGCCCTAGCCTGCCTAACCTCTCCCCGTAGCTCAGGCCCACAAGCCCGGGCAACATCCTCCAAAAACCTCTCTGCACTATTACCACCTAAACAACATCCTGCCTAAGCTGGGTGACTAAAACTGAACACAATACTCCAAATATAACCCCGCCAACAACATACAACTGTAACATAATATTCCAACTTTTATACCCAATATCCTGACTGATAGAAACATAGAAACATAGAAAAATAGGTGCAGGAGTAGGCCATTCGGCCCTTCGAGCCTGCACCACCATTCAATGTGATCATGGCTGATCATCCAACTCAGTATCCTGTACCTGCCTTCTCTCCATACCCCCTGATCCCCTTAGCCACAAGTGCCACATCTAACGCCCTCTTAAATATAGCCAATGAACTGGCCTCAACTACCTTCTGTGACAGAGAATTCCAGAGACTCACCACTCTCTGTGTAAAGAATGTTCTCCTCATCTCGGTCCTAAAGGAATTCCCCCTTATCCTTAGACTGTGACCCCTTGTTCTGGACACCCCCAACATCGGGAACAATCTTCCAGCATCTAGCTTATCCAACCCCTTAAGAATTTTGTAAGTTTCTATAAGATCCCCCCTCAATCTTCTAAATTCCAGCGAGTACAAGCCAAGTCTATCCAGTCTTTCCTCATATGGAAGTCCTGACATCCCAGGAATCAGTCTGATGAAGGCCAAAGTACCAAAATCGTTCTTGACAACCCTATCTACCTGTGACTCAATTTTCAGGGCACTGTGTACCGCACCACTAGACCCCTGTGCCCTACAACAATCCCCAGGGCCATGCCGTTCACTGTGACAAGGTCATTCATGGCAGGCTGGTCCAGAAGTCAGACGGGATTCACAGTGTGAGTTGGTAAATTGAATACAACATTGGGTTGGGTCGTATAGGGTAATGGTGGAGTGTGTTTCACTGGCTGGAGGGTTGTGACCAGTGATGTTTCACAAGGATCTGTGCTGGAACCTCTATGCCAATGATCTGGATGAAAATGTTGATGGTCTGACTGGTAACGGCAGACAACACAAAATATGTAGATGTAGGACGGAGATGTGGAGAGTGAGAAAGTTGCCAACTGATACAGCAGGATACATGTACATGAATAGGACGGATTTCAGAGGGAGATGGGACTAGTGTAGATGGGACATGTTGGTCGGTGTGGGCAAGTTGGGCCAAAGGGCTTGTTACCAAACTGTAAGACTGACTACACAGATCAAATGAGAAGAGTATCGGCAGATGGAATTTACCCCTGCCAAGTGTGAGGTGATGCATTTTGTGATCTCAAATAGGCGTAGGACATATACAGTAAATGGTAGGGCACTGAGGAATATTGGTGAACAGAGCTCGAGGGGGTTGGGGGTGTGAGGGTCAAGTCCTTAATTCCTGCAGGTTGGCAACACAGGCAGATAGAGTGTAGAAGTATGGGGCGTGTGGATTCAGTGTCTGTCTATGTGCGTCCCGTGTGTGTGTGTGAGTCAGTTTGTGTGTTGCATGTGTGTGTGAGTGTGTGTGTCTGTCTGTGTGTGAGAGCAAGTCTGTGTAAGAGAGTGTGTCTGTGTGAGTGTGTGGGTGTATGTATGTGTGGGTGTGTGTGTGTCTGAGTGGGTGGGTGCGTGTGTGTGAGTCTGTTTGCGTGTGTAAGTCTGGGTGCATGTGCGTGTGTGAGTCTGGGTGCGTGTGTGAGTCTGGGTGCGTGTGTGTGTGAGTCTGGGTGCGTGTGTGTGTGAGTCTGGGTGCGTGCGTGTGTGAGTCTGGGTGCGTGTGTGAGTCTGGGTGCGTGTGTGTGTGTGTGTGTCTGGGTGCGTGTGCGTGTGTGAGTCTGGGTGCGTGTGTGTGTGTGAGTCTGGGTGCGTGTGTGTGTGTGAGTCTGGGTGCGTGTGTGTGTGTGAGTCTGGGTGCGTGTGTGTATGTGAGTCTGGGTGTGTGTGCGTGTGTGTGAGTGGGTGCGTGTGTGTGTGTGTGTGAGTCTGGGTGCGTGCGTGTGTGTGTGTGAGTGGGTGCGTGTGTGTGAATCTGGGTGCGTGTGTGAGTCTGGGTGTGTGTGTGAGTCTGGGTGCGGGTGTGAGTCTGGGTGCATGTGTGAGTCTGGGTGCGTGTGTGTGTGCGAGTCTGGGTGCGTGTGTGCGCGTCTGGGTGCGTGTGTGCGAGTCTGGGTGTGTGTGCGAGTCTGGGTGCGTGTGTGTGTGTGAGTCTGGGTGTGTGTGTGTGAGTCTGGGTGTGTGTGTGTGAGTCTGGGTGTGTGTGTGTGAGTCTGGGTGTGTGTGTGTGAGTCTGGGTGCGTGTGTGTCTGGGTGCGTGTGTGTCTGGGTGCGTGTATGAGTCTGGGTGTGTGTGTGTGTGAGTCGGTGTGTGTGTGAGTCTGGGTGTGTGTGTGAGTCTGGGTGCGTGTGCGTGTGTGAGTCTGGGTGCGTGTGTGAGTCTGGGTGCGTGTGTGAGTCTGGGTGTGTGTGAGTCTGGGTGTGTGCGTGTGTGAGTCTGGGTGTGTGCGTGTGTGAGTCTGGGTGCGTGTGTGAGTCTGGGTGCGTGTGTGAGTCTGGGTGCGTGTGTGAGTCTGGGTGCGTGTGTGAGTCTGGGTGTGTGGGGGTGTGTATGTGAGTGGGTGCGTGTGTGAGTCTGGGTGCGTGTGTGAGTCTGGGTGCGTGTGTGCGTGTGAGTCTGGGTGCGTGTGAGTCTGGGTGCGTGTATGAGTCTGGGTGCGTGTATGAGTCAGGGTTCGTGTGTGAGTCAGGGTGCGTGTGTGAGTCGGGGTGCGTGTGTGAGTCGGGGTGCGTGTGTGAGTCGGGGTGCGTGTGTGAGTCGGGGTGCGTGTGTGAGTCGGGGTGCGTGTGTGAGTCGGGGTGCGTGTGTGAGTCGGGGTGCGTGTGTGAGTCGGGGTGCGTGTGTGAGTCGGGGTGCGTGTGTGAGTCGGGGTGCGTGTGTGAGTCGGGGTGCGTGTGTGAGTCGGGGTGCGTGTGTGAGTCTGGGTGCGTGTGTGAGTCTGGGTGCGTGTGTGAGTCTGGGTGCGTGTGTGAGTCAGGGTGGGTGTGGGGGTGCGTGTGTGAGTCAGGGTGCGTGTGTGAGTCAGGGTGCGTGTGTGAGTCAGGGTGCGTGTGTGAGTCAGGGTGCGTGTGTGAGTCAGGGTGCGTGTGTGAGTCAGGGTGCGTGTGTGAGTCAGGGTGCGTGTGTGAGTCTGGGTGCGTGTGTGAGTCTGGGTGCGTGTGTGAGTCTGGGTGCGTGTGTGAGTCTGGGTGCGTGTGTGAGTCTGGGTGCGTGTGTGAGTCTGGGTGCGTGTGTGTGTGAGTCTGGGTGCGTGCGTGTGTGAGTCTGGGTGCGTGTGTGAGTCTGGGTGCGTGTGTGTGTGTGTGTGTCTGGGTGCGTGTGCGTGTGTGAGTCTGGGTGCGTGTGTGTGTGTGAGTCTGGGTGCGTGTGTGTGTGTGAGTCTGGGTGCGTGTGTGTGTGTGAGTCTGGGTGCGTGTGTGTATGTGAGTCTGGGTGTGTGTGCGTGTGTGTGAGTGGGTGCGTGTGTGTGTGTGTGTGAGTCTGGGTGCGTGCGTGTGTGTGTGTGAGTGGGTGCGTGTGTGTGAATCTGGGTGCGTGTGTGAGTCTGGGTGTGTGTGTGAGTCTGGGTGCGGGTGTGAGTCTGGGTGCATGTGTGAGTCTGGGTGCGTGTGTGTGTGCGAGTCTGGGTGCGTGTGTGCGCGTCTGGGTGCGTGTGTGCGAGTCTGGGTGTGTGTGCGAGTCTGGGTGCGTGTGTGTGTGTGAGTCTGGGTGTGTGTGTGTGAGTCTGGGTGTGTGTGTGTGAGTCTGGGTGTGTGTGTGTGAGTCTGGGTGTGTGTGTGTGAGTCTGGGTGCGTGTGTGTCTGGGTGCGTGTGTGTCTGGGTGCGTGTATGAGTCTGGGTGTGTGTGTGTGTGAGTCGGTGTGTGTGTGAGTCTGGGTGTGTGTGTGAGTCTGGGTGCGTGTGCGTGTGTGAGTCTGGGTGCGTGTGTGAGTCTGGGTGCGTGTGTGAGTCTGGGTGTGTGTGAGTCTGGGTGTGTGCGTGTGTGAGTCTGGGTGTGTGCGTGTGTGAGTCTGGGTGCGTGTGTGAGTCTGGGTGCGTGTGTGAGTCTGGGTGCGTGTGTGAGTCTGGGTGCGTGTGTGAGTCTGGGTGTGTGGGGGTGTGTATGTGAGTGGGTGCGTGTGTGAGTCTGGGTGCGTGTGTGAGTCTGGGTGCGTGTGTGCGTGTGAGTCTGGGTGCGTGTGAGTCTGGGTGCGTGTATGAGTCTGGGTGCGTGTATGAGTCAGGGTTCGTGTGTGAGTCAGGGTGCGTGTGTGAGTCGGGGTGCGTGTGTGAGTCGGGGTGCGTGTGTGAGTCGGGGTGCGTGTGTGAGTCGGGGTGCGTGTGTGAGTCGGGGTGCGTGTGTGAGTCGGGGTGCGTGTGTGAGTCGGGGTGCGTGTGTGAGTCGGGGTGCGTGTGTGAGTCGGGGTGCGTGTGTGAGTCGGGGTGCGTGTGTGAGTCGGGGTGCGTGTGTGAGTCTGGGTGCGTGTGTGAGTCTGGGTGCGTGTGTGAGTCTGGGTGCGTGTGTGAGTCAGGGTGGGTGTGGGGGTGCGTGTGTGAGTCAGGGTGCGTGTGTGAGTCAGGGTGCGTGTGTGAGTCAGGGTGCGTGTGTGAGTCAGGGTGCGTGTGTGAGTCAGGGTGCGTGTGTGAGTCAGGGTGCGTGTGTGAGTCAGGGTGCGTGTGTGAGTCTGGGTGCGTGTGTGAGTCTGGGTGCGTGTGTGAGTCTGGGTGCGTGTGTGAGTCTGGGTGCGTGTGTGAGTCTGGGTGCGTGTGTGAGTCTGGGTGCGTGTGTGAGTCTGGGTGCGTGTGTGAGTCTGGGTGCGAGTGCGTGTGTGGGTGCGTGTGTGAGTCTGGGTGCGTGCGTGTGTGAGTCTGGGTGCGTGCGTGTGCGTGTGAGTCTGGGTGCGTGCGTGTGTGAGTCTGGGTGCGTGCGTGTGTGAGTCTGGGTGCGTGCGTGTGTGAGTCTGGGTGCGTGCGTGTGTGAGTCTGGGTGCGTGCGTGTGTGAGTCTGGGTGTGTGTGTGTGTGTGTGAGTCTGGGTGTGGGTGTGTGAGTCTGGGTGCGTGTGTGAGTCTGGGTGTGTGTGAGTCTGGGTGCGTGTGTGTGTGTGAGTCTGGGTGTGTGCGTGTGTGTGAGTCTGGGTGTGTGCGTGTGTGTGAGTCTGGGTGCGTGCGTGTGTGAGTCTGGGTGCGTGCGTGTGTGAGTCTGGGTGCGTGCGTGTGTGAGTCTGGGTGCGTGCGTGTGTGAGTCTGGGTGCGTGTGTGTGAGTCTGGGTGTGTGTGTGAGTCTGGGTGTGTGTGAGTCTGGGTGCGTGTGTGTGTGTGAGTCTGGGTGCGTGTTTCTGTGAGTCTGGGTGCGTGTGTGTGCGAGTCTGGGTGCGTGTGTGAGTCTGGGTGCGTGTGTGAGTCTGGGTGCGTGTGTGAGTCTGGGTGCGTGTGTGAGTCTGGGTGCGTGTGTGAGTCTGGGTGCGTGTGTGAGTCTGGGTGCGTGTGGGAGTCTGGGTGCGTGTGCGAGTCTGGGTGCGTGTGCGAGTCTGGGTGCGTGTGCGAGTCTGGGTGCGTGTGCGAGTCTGGGTGCGTGTGCGAGTCTGGGTGCGTGTGCGAGTCTGGGTGCGTGTGCGAGTCTGGGTGCGTGTGCGAGTCTGGGTGCGTGTGCGAGTCTGGGTGCGTGTGCGAGTCTGGGTGCGTGTATGAGTCTGGGTGTGTGTGTGTGGGGGTGTGTGTGTGTGGGTGTGTGTGTGTGGGTGTGTGTGTGTGGGGGTGTGTGTGTGAGTGGGTGTGTGTGTGACTCTGGGTGTGTGTGTGAGTCTGGGTGTGTGTGTGAGTCTGGGTGTGTGTGTGAGTCTGGGTGTGTGTGTGTCTGGGTGCGTGTGTGTGTGTGTCTGGGTGCGTGTGTGTGTGAGTCTGGGTGTGTGTGTGTGAGTCTGGGTGTGTGTGTGTGTGAGTCTGGGTGCGTGTGTGCGTGTGAGTCTGGGTGTGCGTGTGAGTCTGGGTGTGCGTGTGAGTCTGGGTGTGCGTGTGAGTCTGGGTGCGCGTGTGAGTCTGGGTGCGTGTGTGTGTGAGTCTGGGTGCGTGTGTGTGCGAGTCTGGGTGCGTGTGTGTGAGAGTCTGGGTGCGTGTGTGTGCGGGTCTGGGTGCGTGTGCGAGTCTGGGTGTGTGTATGTGGGGGTGTGTGGGGGTGCGTGTGTGAGTCAGGGTGTGTGTGAGTCTGGGTGTGTGAGTCTGGGTGCGTGCGTGTGTGAGTCTGGGTGCGTGCGTGTGTGCGTCTGCGTGCGTGTGTGAGTCTGGGTGCGTGCGTGTGTGAGTCTGGGTGTGTGCGTGTGTGAGTCTGGGTGCGTGTGTGAGTCTGGGTGCGTGTGTGAGTCTGTGTGTGTGTGTGAGTCTGGGTGTGTGTGTCAGTCTGGGTGCGTGTGTGTGTGTGAGTCTGGGTGCGTGCGTGTGTGCGTCTGGGTGCGTGCGTGTGTGAGTCTGGGTGCGTGCGTGTGTGAGTCTGGGTGTGTGCGTGTGTGAGTCTGGGTGCGTGTGTGAGTCTGGGTGCGTGTGTGAGTCTGTGTGTGTGTGTGAGTCTGGGTGTGTGTGTGAGTCTGGGTGCGTGTGCGTGTGTGAGTCTGGGTGCGTGTGTGAGTCTGGGTGCGTGTGTGAGTCTGGGTGCGTGTGTGAGTCTGGGTGCGTGTGTGAGTCTGGGTGCGAGTGCGTGTGTGGGTGCGTGTGTGAGTCTGGGTGCGTGTGTGTGTGTGAGTCTGGGTGTGTGTGTGTCTGGGTGTGTGTGTGAGTCTGGGTGTGTGTGTGAGTGGGTGTGTGTGTGAGTGGGTGTGTGTGTGAGTGGGTGTGTGTGTGAGTCTGGGTGCGTGTGTGAGTCTGGGTGCGTGTGTGAGTCTGGGTGCGTGTGTGAGTCTGGGTGCGTGTGTGAGTCTGGGTGCGTGTGTGTGAGTCTGGGTGCGTGTGAGTCTGGGTGCATGTGAGTCTGGGTGCGTGTGAGTCTGGGTGCGTGTGAGTCTGGGTGCGTGTGAATCTGGGTGCGTGTGAGTCTGGGTGCGTGTGAGTTTTGGTGCGTGTGAGTCTGGGTGTGTGTGTGAGTCTGGGTGTGCGTGTGAGTCTGGGTGTGCGTGTGAGTCTGGGTGTGCGTGTGAGTCTGGGTGTGCGTGTGAGTCTGGGTGTGCGTGTGAGTCTGGGTGTGCGTGTGAGTCTGGGTGTGCGTGTGAGTCTGGGTGTGCGTGTGAGTCTGGGTGTGTGTGTGTGTGTCTGGGTGCGTGTGTGTGTGTGTCTGGGTGCGTGTGTGCGTGAGTCTGGGTGTGTGTGTGAGTCTGGGTGTGTGTGTGAGTCTGGGTGTGTGTGTGAGTCTGGGTGTGGGGTGCGTGTGTGAGTCTGGGTGTGGGTGCGTGTGTGAGTCTGGGTGTGGGTGCGTGTGTGAGTCTGGGTGTGGGTGCGTGTGTGAGTCTGGGTGTGGGTGCGTGTGTGAGTCTGGGTGCGGGTGCGTGTGTGAGTCTGGGTGTGGGTGCGTGTGTGAGTCTGGGTGTGGGTGCGTGTGCGAGTCTGGGTGCGTGTGCGAGTCTGGGTGCGTGTGCGAGTCTGGGTGCGTGTGCGAGTCTGGGTGCGTGTGCGAGTCTGGGTGCGTGTGTGAGTCTGGGTGCGTGTGTGAGTCTGGGTGCGTGTGTGAGTCTGGGTGCGTGTGTGAGTCTGGGTGCGAGTGCGTGTGTGAGTCTGGGTGTGCGTGTGAGTCTGGGTGTGCGTGTGAGTCTGGGTGTGCGTGTGAGTCTGGGTGTGCGTGTGAGTCTGGGTGTGCGTGTGAGTCTGGGTGTGCGTGTGAGTCTGGGTGCGAGTGCGTGTGTGGGTGCGTGTGTGAGTCTGGGTGCGTGTGTGTGTGAGTCTGGGTGCGTGTGTGTGCGAGTCTGGGTGCGTGTGTGTGAGAGTCTGGGTGCGTGTGTGTGCGGGTCTGGGTGCGTGTGCGAGTCTGGGGGCGTGTGCGAGTCTGGGTGTGTGTATGAGTCTGAGTGGGTGCGTGTGGGGGTGTGTGTGTGAGTCAGGGTGTGTGTGGGTGCGTGTGTGAGTCTGGGTGCGTGTGTGAGTCTGGGTGCGTGCGTGTGTGAGTCTGGGTGCGTGCGTGTGTGAGTCTGGGTGCGTGCGTGTGTGAGTCTGGGTGCGTGCGTGTGTGAGTCTGGGTGCGTGCGTGTGTGAGTCTGGGTGCGTGTGTGAGTCTGGGTGCGTGTGTGAGTGGGTGCGTGTGTGTGTGAGTCTGGGTGTGTGTGTGTGTGTGTGTGTGAGTCTGGGTGCGTGTGTCTGTGAGTCTGGGTGCGTGTGTCTGTGAGTCTGGGTGCGTGTGTGTGCGAGTCTGGGTGCGTGTGCGAGTCTGGGTGCGTGTGCGAGTCTGGGTGCGTGTGCGAGTCTGGGTGCGTGTGCGACTGACTCTGGGTGCGTGTGTGAGTCTGAGTCTGCGTGCCTGTGGGGGTGCGTGTATGAGTCTGGGTGCGTGTGCGAGTCTGGGTGCGTGTGCGAGTCTGGGTGCGTGTGCGAGTCTGGGTGCGTGTGCGAGTCTGGGTGCGTGTGTGAGTCTGGGTGCGTGTGTGAGTGGGTGCGTGTGTGAGTGGGTGCGTGTGTGAGTCTGGGTGCGTGTGTGAGTCTGGGTGCGTGTGTGAGTCTGGGTGCGTGTGTGTGTGAGTCTGGGTGCGTGTGTGTGTGAGTCTGGGTGCGTGTGTGTGTGAGTCTGGGTGCGTGTGTGTGTGAGTCTGGGTGCGTGTGTGTGTGAGTCTGGGTGCGTGTGTGTGTGAGTCTGGGTGCGTGTGTGTGTGAGTCTGGGTGCGTGTGTGAGTCTGGGTGCGTGTGTGTCTGGGTGCGTGTGTGAGTCTGGGTGCGTGTATGAGTCTGGGTGTGTGTGTGAGTCTGGGTGCGTGTGCGTGTGTGAGTCTGGGTGCGTGTATGAGTCTGGGTGTGCGTGTGAGTCTGGGTGCGTGTGTGCGTGTGAGTCTGGGTGCGTGTGTGAGTCTGGGTGCGTGTGTGAGTCTGTGTGCGTGTGTGAGTCTGGGTGCGTGTGCGTGTGTGAGTCTGGGTGCGTGTGTGAGTCTGGGTGCGTGTGTGAGTCTGGGTGCGAGTGCGTGTGTGAGTCTGGGTGTGTGTGTGAGTCTGGGTGCGTGTGTGAGTCTGGGTGCGTGTGTGTGTGTGAGTCTGGGTGCTTGCGTGGGTGTGTGAGTCTGGGTGCGTGTGTGTGAGTCTGGGTGCGTGTGAGTCTGGGTGCGTGTGAGTCTGGGTGCGTGCGTGTGTGAGTCTGGGTGCGTGCGTGTGTGAGTCTGGGTGCGTGTGTGAGTCTGGGTGCGTGTGTGAGTGGGTGCGTGTGTGAGTGTGAGTCTGGGTGCGTGTGTGTGTGAGTCTGGGTGTGTGTGTGTGTGTGAGTCTGGGTGCGTGTGTCTGTGAGTCTGGGTGCGTGTGTGTGCGAGTCTGGGTGCGTGTGCGAGTCTGGGTGCGTGTGCGAGTCTGGGTGCGTTTGCGAGTCTGGGTGCGTGTGCGAGTCTGGGTGCGTGTGCGACTCTGGGTGCGTGTGTGAGTCTGAGTCTGCGTGCTTGTGGGGGTGTGTGTATGAGTCTGGGTGCGTGTGCGAGTCTGGGTGCGTGTGCGAGTCTGGGTGCGTGTGCGAGTCTGGGTGCGTGTGCGAGTCTGGGTGCGTGTGCGAGTCTGGGTGCGTGTGTGAGTGGGTGCGTGTGTGAGTGGGTGCGTGTGTGAGTCTGGGTGCGTGTGTGAGTCTGGGTGCGTGTGTGTGTGAGTCTGGGTGCGTGTGTGTGTGAGTCTGGGTGCGTGTGTGTGTGAGTCTGGGTGCGTGTGTGTGAGTCTGGGTGCGTGCGTGTGTGAGTCTGGGTGCGTGTGTGAGTCTGGGTGCGTGTGTGTGTGAGTCTGGGTGCGTGTGTGTGTGAGTCTGGGTGCGTGTGCGTGTGTGAGTCTGGGTGCGTGTATGAGTCTGGGTGTGTCTGTGAGTCTGGGTGCGTGTGTGCGTGTGAGTCTGGGTGCGTGTGTGCGTGTGAGTCTGGGTGCGTGTGTGAGTCTGGGTGCGTGTGCGTGTGTGAGTCTGGGTGCGTGTGCGTGTGTGAGTCTGGGTGCGTGTGTGAGTCTGGGTGCGTGTGTGAGTCTGGGTGCGAGTGCGTGTGTGAGTCTGGGTGTGTGTGTGAGTCTGGGTGCGTGTGTGAGTCTGGGTGCGTGTGTGTGTGTGAGTCTGGGTGCTTGCGTGGGTGTGTGAGTCTGGGTGCGTGTGTGTGAGTCTGGGTGCGTGTGAGTCTGGGTGCGTGTGAGTCTGGGTGCGTGTGAGTCTGGGTGCGTGTGAGTCTGGGTGCGTGTGAGTCTGGGTGCGTGTGAGTTTGGGTGTGTGTGAGTCTGGGTGTGTGTGTGAGTCTGGGTGTGTGTGTGAGTCTGGGTGTGTGTGTGTCTGGGTGCGTGTGTGTGTGAGTCTGGGTGCGTGTGTGTGTGAGTCTGGGTGCGTGTGTGTGTGAGTCTGGGTGCGTGTGTGTGTGAGTCTGGGTGCGTGTGTGTGTGAGTCTGGGTGCGTGTGTGTGTGAGTCTGGGTGCGTGTGTGTGTGAGTCTGGGTGCGTGTGTGTGTGAGTCTGGGTGCGTGTGTGTGTGAGTCTGGGTGCGTGTGTGTGTGAGTCTGGGTGCGTGTGTGAGTCTGGGTGCGTGTATGAGTCTGGGTGTGTGTGTGAGTCTGGGTGCGTGTGCGTGTGTGAGTCTGGGTGCGTGTATGAGTCTGGGTGTGTCTGTGAGTCTGGGTGCGTGTGTGCGTGTGAGTCTGGGTGCGTGTGTGCGTGTGAGTCTGGGTGCGTGTGTGAGTCTGGGTGCGTGTGTGTGTGTGAGTCTGGGTGCTTGCGTGGGTGTGTGAGTCTGGGTGCGTGTGTGTGAGTCTGGGTGCGTGTGAGTCTGGGTGCGTGTGAGTCTGGGTGCGTGTGAGTTTGGGTGCGTGTGAGTTTGGGTGTGTGTGTGAGTCTGGGTGCTTGCGTGGGTGTGTGAGTCTGGGTGCGTGTGTGTGAGTCTGGGTGCGTGTGAGTCTGGGTGCGTGTGAGTCTGGGTGCGTGTGAGTCTGGGTGTGTGTGTGAGTCTGGGTGTGTGTGTGAGTCTGGGTGTGTGTGTGTCTGGGTGCGTGTGTGTGTGTGTCTGGGTGCGTGTGTGTGTGTGTCTGGGTGCGTGTGTGTGTGAGTCTGGGTGTGTGTGTGAGTCTGGGTGTGTGTGTGTCTGGGTGCGTGTGTGTGTGTGTCTGGGTGGGTGTGTGTGTGTGTCTGGGTGTGTGCGTGTGTGAGTCTGGGTGTGTGTGTGAGTCTGGGTGCGTGTGCGTGTGTGAGTCTGGGTGCGTGTGTGAGTCTGGGTGCGTGTGTGAGTCTGGGTGCGAGTGCGTGTGTGGGTGCGTGTGTGAGTCTGGGTGCGTGTGTGCTTGTGAGTCTGGGTGCGTGTGTGAGTCTGGGTGCGAGTGCGTGTGTGGGTGCGTGTGTGAGTCTGGGTGCGTGTGTGTCTGGGTGGGTGTGTGAGTCTGGGTGGGTGTGTGAGTCTGGGTGGGTGTGTGAGTCTGGGTGTGTGTGTGAGTCTGGGTGTGTGTGTGAGTCTGGGTGCGTGTGTGTGTGTGTGAGTCTGGGTGCTTGCGTGTGCGTGTGAGTCTGGGTGCGTGTGAGTCTGGGTGCGTGTGAGTCTGGGTGCGTGTGAGTCTGGGTGCGTGTGAGTCTGGGTGTGTGTGTGTGAGTCTGGGTGTGTGTGTGTGAGTCTGGGTGTGTGTGTGTGTGTGAGTCTGGGTGTGTGTGTGTGTGTGAGTCTGGGTGTGTGTGTGAGTCTGGGTGGGTGTGTGTGTGTGTCTGGGTGTGTGTGTGTGTGTGAGTCTGGGTGTGGGTGTGTGTGAGTCTGGGTGTGGGTGTGTGAGTCTGGGTGTGGGTGTGTGAGTCTGGGTGCGTGTGTGTGTGAGTCTGGGTGCGTGCGTGTGTGAGTCTGGGTGCGTGCGTGTGTGAGTCTGGGTGCGTGTGTGAGTCTGGGTGCGTGTGTGTGTGTGAGTGGGTGCGTGTGTGTGTGTGAGTCTGGGTGCGTGTGTGTGTGTGTGAGTCTGGGTGCGTGTGTGTGTGTGTGAGTCTGGGTGCGTGTGTGTGTGTGTGAGTCTGGGTGCGTGTGTGTGTGTGAGTCTGGGTGCGTGTGTGTGTGAGTCTGGGTGCGTGTGTGTGTGAGTCTGGGTGCGTGCGTGTGTGAGTCTGGGTGCGTGTGTGAGTCTGGGTGCGTGTGTGTGTGTGAGTCTGGGTGCGTGTGTGTGTGTGTGAGTCTGGGTGCGTGTGTGTGTGTGAGTCTGGGTGCTTGCGTGTGCGTGTGAGTCTGGGTGCGTGTGAGTCTGGGTGCGTGTGAGTCTGGGTGCGTGTGAGTCTGGGTGCGTGTGAGTCTGGGTGGGTGTGTGTGTGTGAGTCTGGGTGTGTGTGTGAGTCTGGGTGCGTGTGTGAGTCTGGGTGCGTGTGTGAGTCTGGGTGGGTGTGTGTGTGTGTCTGGGTGTGTGTGTGTGTGAGTCTGGGTGTGGGTGTGTGTGAGTCTGGGTGTGGGTGTGTGAGTCTGGGTGCGTGTGCGTGTGAGTCTGGGTGCGTGTGCGTGTGAGTCTGGGTGCGTGCGTGTGTGAGTCTGGGTGCGTGCGTGTGTGAGTCTGGGTGCGTGTGTGAGTCTGGGTGCGTGTGCGTGTGTGAGTCTGGGTGCGTGTGTGTGTGTGAGTCTGGGTGCGTGTGTGTGTGTGAGTCTGGGTGCGTGTGTGTGTGTGAGTCTGGGTGCGTGTGTGTGTGTGTGAGTCTGGGTGCGTGTGTGTGTGTGTGAGTCTGTGTGTGTGTGTGTGAGTCTGGGTGTGGGTGTGTGAGTCTGGGTGTGGGTGTGTGTGTCTGGGTGCGTGTGTGTGTGAGTCTGGGTGCGTGTGTGTGTGAGTCTGGGTGCGTGCGTGTGTGAGTCTGGGTGCGCGTGTGAGTCTGGGTGCGTGTGTGTGTGTGAGTCTGGGTGCGTGTGTGTGTGTGAGTCTGGGTGCGTGTGTGTGTGTGTGAGTCTGGGTGCGTGTGTGTGTGTGTGAGTCTGGGCGCGTGTGTGTGAGTCTGGGTGCGTGTGAGTCTGGGTGCGTGTGAGTCTGGGTGCGTGTGAGTCTGCGTGGGGGTCTGGGTCTGGGTGTGTGTGTGAGTCTGGGTGTGCGTGTGAGTCTGGGTGTGTGTGTGAGTCTGGGTGTGTGTGTGAGTCTGGGTGCGTGTGTGAGTCTGGGTGCGTGTGTGAGTCTGGGTGCGTGTGTGAGTCTGGGTGCGTGTGTGAGTCTGGGTGCGTGTGTGAGTCTGGGTGCGTGTGTGAGTCTGGGTGCGTGTGTGAGTCTGGGTGCGTGTGTGAGTCTGGGTGCGTGTGTGAGTCTGGGTGCGTGCGTGTGTGAGTCTGGGTGCGTGCGTGTGTGAGTCTGGGTGCGTGCGTGTGTGAGTCTGGGTGCGTGCGTGTGTGAGTCTGGGTGCGTGCGTGTGTGAGTCTGGGTGCGTGCGTGTGTGAGTCTGGGTGCGTGCGTGTGTGAGTCTGGGTGCGTGCGTGTGTGAGTCTGGGTGCGTGCGTGTGTGAGTCTGGGTGCGTGTGTGAGTCTGGGTGCGTGCGTGTGTGAGTCTGGGTGCGTGCGTGTGTGAGTCTGGGTGCGTGCGTGTGTGAGTCTGGGTGCGTGCGTGTGTGAGTCTGGGTGCGTGCGTGTGTGAGTCTGGGTGCGTGCGTGTGTGAGTCTGGGTGCGTGCGTGTGTGAGTCTGGGTGCGTGCGTGTGTGAGTCTGGGTGCGTGCGTGTGTGAGTCTGGGTGCGTGTGTGAGTGGGTGCGTGTGTGTGTGAGTCTGGGTGTGTGTGTGTGTGTGAGTCTGGGTGCGTGTGTCTGTGAGTCTGGGTGCGTGTGCGAGTCTGGGTGCGTGTGCGAGTCTGGGTGCGTGTGCGAGTCTGGGTGCGTGTGCGACTCTGGGTGCGTGTGTGAGTCTGAGTCTGCGTGCCTGTGGGGGTGTGTGTATGAGTCTGGGTGCGTGTGCGAGTCTGGGTGCGTGTGCGAGTCTGGGTGCGTGTGCGAGTCTGGGTGCGTGTGCGAGTCTGGGTGCGTGTGTGAGTGGGTGCGTGTGTGAGTGGGTGCGTGTGTGAGTCTGGGTGCGTGTGTGAGTCTGGGTGCGTGTGTGAGTCTGGGTGCGTGTGTGAGTCTGGGTGCGTGTGTGTGTGAGTCTGGGTGCGTGTGTGTGTGAGTCTGGGTGCGTGTGTGTGTGAGTCTGGGTGCGTGTGTGTGTGAGTCTGGGTGCGTGTGTGTGTGAGTCTGGGTGCGTGTGTGTGTGAGTCTGGGTGCGTGTGTGTGTGAGTCTGGGTGCGTGTGTGTGTGAGTCTGGGTGCGTGTGTGAGTCTGGGTGCGTGTGTGAGTCTGGGTGCGTGTATGAGTCTGGGTGTGTGTGTGAGTCTGGGTGCGTGTGCATGTGTGAGTCTGGGTGCGTGTATGAGTCTGGGTGTGTCTGAGTCTGGGTGCGTGTGTGCGTGTGAGTCTGGGTGCGTGTGTGCGTGTGAGTCTGGGTGCGTGTGTGAGTCTGGGTGCGTGTGTGAGTCTGGGTGCGTGTGTGAGTCTGGGTGCGTGTGCGTGTGTGAGTCTGGGTGCGTGTGTGAGTCTGGGTGCGTGTGTGAGTCTGGGTGCGTGTGTGTGTGTGAGTCTGGGTGCTTGCGTGGGTGTGTGAGTCTGGGTGCGTGTGTGTGAGTCTGGGTGCGTGTGAGTCTGGGTGCGTGTGAGTCTGGGTGCGTGTGAGTTTGGGTGCGTGTGAGTTTGGGTGTGCGTGTGAGTTTGGGTGTGTGTGTGAGTCTGGGTGTGTGTGTGAGTCTGGGTGTGTGTGTGTCTGGGTGCGTGTGTGTGTGTGTCTGGGTGCGTGTGTGTGTGTGTCTGGGTGCGTGTGTGTGTGAGTCTGGGTGTGTGTGTGAGTCTGGGTGTGTGTGTGAGTCTGGGTGTGTGTGTGAGTCTGGGTGTGTGTGTGTCTGGGTGCGTGTGTGTGTGTGTCTGGGTGCGTGTGTGTGTGTGTCTGGGTGTGTGTGTGTGTGAGTCTGGGTGTGTGTGTGAGTTTGGGTGTGTGTGTGTGAGTCTGGGTGTGTGTGTGAGTCTGGGTGCGTGTGTGAGTCTGGGTGGGTGTATGAGTCTGGGTGCGTGTGAGTCTGGGTGTGTGTGTGAGTGGGTGCGTGTGTGAGTCTGGGTGTGTGTGTGAGTCTGGGTGCGTGTGCGTGTGTGAGTCTGGGTGCGTGTGTGAGTCTGGGTGTGTGTGAGTCTGGGTGCGAGTGCGTGTGTGGGTGCGTGTGTGAGTCTGGGTGCGTGTGTGCTTGTGAGTCTGGGTGCGTGTGTGAGTCTGGGTGCGAGTGCGTGTGTGGGTGCGTGTGTGAGTCTGGGTGCGTGTGTGAGTCTGGGTGCGTGTGTGTCTGGGTGGGTGTGTGAGTCTGGGTGGGTGTGTGAGTCTGGGTGTGTGTGTGAGTCTGGGTGTGTGTGTGAGTCTGGGTGCGTGTGTGTGTGTGTGAGTCTGGGTGCTTGCGTGTGCGTGTGAGTCTGGGTGCGTGTGAGTCTGGGTGCGTGTGAGTCTGGGTGCGTGTGAGTCTGGGTGTGTGTGTGTGAGTCTGGGTGTGTGTGTGTGTGTGAGTCTGGGTGTGTGTGTGAGTCTCGGTGCGTGTGTGAGTCTGGGTGGGTGTGTGTGTGTGTCAGGGTGTGTGTGTGTGTGTGAGTCTGGGTGTGGGTGTGTGTGAGTCTGGGTGTGGGTGTGTGAGTCTGGGTGCGGGTGTGTGAGTCTGGGTGCGTGTGTGTGTGAGTCTGGGTGCGTGTGTGTGTGAGTCTGGGTGCGTGCGTGTGTGAGTCTGGGTGCGTGCGTGTGTGAGTCTGGGTGCGTGTGTGAGTCTGGGTGCGTGTGTGTGTGTGAGTGGGTGCGTGTGTGTGTGTGAGTCTGGGTGCGTGTGTGTGTGTGTGAGTCTGGGTGCGTGTGTGTGTGTGTGAGTCTGGGTGCGTGTGTGTGTGTGTGAGTCTGGGTGTGGGTGTGTGAGTCTGGGTGCGTGTGTGTGTGAGTCTGGGTGCGTGTGTGTGTGAGTCTGGGTGCGTGCGTGTGTGAGTCTGGGTGCGTGTGTGAGTCTGGGTGCGTGTGTGTGTGTGAGTCTGGGTGCGTGTGTGTGTGTGAGTCTGGGTGCGTGTGTGTGTGTGTGAGTCTGGGCGCGTGTGTGTGAGTCTGGGCGCGTGTGTGTGAGTCTGGGCGCGTGTGTGTGAGTCTGGGCGCGTGTGAGTCTGGGTGCGTGTGAGTCTGGGTGCGTGTGAGTCTGCGTGGGGGTCTGGGTCTGGGTGTGTGTGTGAGTCTGGGTGTGTGTGTGTGTCTGGGTGTGTGTGTGTGTCTGGGTGTGTGTGTGAGTCTGGGTGCGTGTGTGAGTCTGGGTGCGTGTGTGAGTCTGGGTGCGCGTGTGAGTCTGGGTGCGCGTGTGAGTCTGGGTGCGCGTGTGAGTCTGGGTGCGCGTGTGAGTCTGGGTGCGTGTGTGAGTCTGGGTGTGCGTGTGAGTCTGGGTGCGTGTGCGACTCTGGGTGCGTGTGTGAGTCTGAGTCTGCGTGCCTGTGGGGGTGCGTGTATGAGTCTGGGTGCGTGTGCGAGTCTGGGTGCGTGTGCGAGTCTGGGTGCGTGTGCGAGTCTGGGTGCGTGTATGAGTCTGGGTGCGTGTGTGAGTCTGGGTGCGTGTGTGAGTGGGTGCGTGTGTGAGTGGGTGCGTGTGTGAGTCTGGGTGCGTGTGTGAGTCTGGGTGCGTGTGTGAGTCTGGGTGCGTGTGTGTGTGAGTCTGGGTGCGTGTGTGTGTGAGTCTGGGTGCGTGTGTGTGTGAGTCTGGGTGCGTGTGTGTGTGAGTCTGGGTGCGTGTGTGAGTCTGGGTGCGTGTGTGTGTCTGGGTGCGTGTGTGAGTCTGGGTGCGTGTATGAGTCTGGGTGTGTGTGTGAGTCTGGGTGCGTGTGCGTGTGTGAGTCTGGGTGCGTGTATGAGTCTGGGTTTGTCTGTGAGTCTGGGTGCGTGTGTGCGTGTGAGTCTGGGTGCGTGTGTGCGTGTGAGTCTGGGTGCGTGTGTGAGTCTGGGTGCGTGTGTGAGTCTGTGTGCGTGTGTGAGTCTGGGTGCGTGTGCGTGTGTGAGTCTGGGTGCGTGTGTGAGTCTGGGTCCGTGTGTGAGTCTGGGTGCGAGTGCGTGTGTGAGTCTGGGTGTGTGTGTGAGTCTGGGTGCGTGTGTGAGTCTGGGTGTGTGTGTGTGTGTGTGAGTCTGGGTGCTTGCGTGGGTGTGTGAGTCTGGGTGCGTGTGTGTGAGTCTGGGTGCGTGTGAGTCTGGGTGCGTGTGAGTCTGGGTGCGTGTGAGTCTGGGTGCGTGTGAGTCTGGGTGCGTGTGAGTTTGGGTGTGTGTGTGAGTTTGGGTGTGTGTGTGTGTCTGGGTGCGTGTGTGTGTGTGTCTGGGTGCGTGTGTGTGTGTGTCTGGGTGCGTGTGTGTGTGTGTCTGGTTGCGTGTGTGTGTGAGTCTGGGTGTGTGTGTGTCTGGGTGTGTGTGTGAGTCTGGGTGTGTGTGTGTCTGGGTGCGTGTGTGTGTGTGTCTGGGTGCGTGTGTGTGTGTGTCTGGGTGTGTGTGTGTGTGAGTCTGGGTGCGTGTGTGAGTTTGGGTGTGTGTGTGAGTCTGGGTGTGTGTGTGAGTCTGGGTGCGTGTGTGAGTCTGGGTGGGTGTATGAGTCTGGGTGCGTGTATGTGTGTGTGTGTGTGTGGGGGTGTGTGTGTGAGTGGGTGCGTGGGTGCGTGTGTGAGTCTGGGTGTGTGTGTGAGTCTGGGTGCGTGTGCGTGTGTGAGTCTGGGTGCGTGTGTGAGTCTGGGTGTGTGTGTGAGTCTGGGTGCGAGTGCGTGTGTGGGTGCGTGTGTGAGTCTGGGTGCGTGTGTGCTTGTGAGTCTGGGTGCGTGTGTGAGTGGGTGCGAGTGCGTGTGTGGGTGCGTGTGTGAGTCTGGGTGCGTGTGTGTCTGGGTGTGTGTGTGAGTCTGGGTGTGTGTGTGAGTCTGGGTGTGTGTGTGAGTCTGGGTGTGTGTGTGAGTCTGGGTGCGTGTGTGCGTGTGAGTCTGGGTGCTTGCGTGTGCGTGTGAGTCTGGGTGCGTGTGAGTCTGGGTGCGTGTGAGTCTGGGTGCGTGTGAGTCTGGGTGCGTGTGAGTCTGGGTGCGTGTGAGTCTGGGTGCGTGTGAGTCTGGGTGGGTGTGTGTGTGTGAGTCTGGGTGCGTGTGTGAGTCTGGGTGCGTGTGTGAGTCTGGGTGCGTGTGTGAGTCTGGGTGCGTGTGTGAGTCTTGGTGGGTGTGTGTCTGGGTGTGTGTGTGTGTGAGTCTGGGTGTGGGTGTGTGTGAGTCTGGGTGTGGGTGTGTGAGTCTGGGTGCGTGTGTGTGTGAGTCTGGGTGCATGCGTGTGTGAGTCTGGGTGCGTGCGTGTGTGAGTCTGGGTGCGTGTGTGAGTCTGGGTGCGTGTGCGTGTGTGAGTCTGGGTGCGTGTGTGTGTGTGAGTCTGGGTGCGTGTGTGTGTGTGTGAGTCTGGGTGTGTGTGTGTGTGTGTGAGTCTGGGTGTGTGTGTGTGAGTCTGGGTGTGGGTGTGTGAGTCTGGGTGTGGGTGTGTGTGTCTGGGTGCGTGTGTTTGTGAGTCTGGGTGCGTGTGTGTGTGAGTCTGGGTGCATGCGTGTGTGAGTCTGGGTGCATGCGTGTGTGAGTCTGGGTGCGTGTGTGTGTGTGAGTCTGGGTGCGTGTGTGTGTGTGAGTCTGGGTGCGTGTGTGTGTGTGTGAGTCTGGGTGTGTGTGTGTGTGAGTCTGGGCGCGTGTGTGTGAGTCTGGGTGCGTGTGAGTCTGGGTGCGTGTGAGTCTGGGTGCGTGTGAGTCTGCGTGGGGGTCTGGGTCTGGGTGTGTGTGAGTCTGGGTGTGCGTGTGAGTCTGGGTGTGTGTGTGCGTCTGGGTGTGTGTGAGTCTGGGTGCGTGTGTGAGTCTGGGTGCGTGTGTGAGTCTGGGTGCGTGTGTGAGTCTGGGTGCGTGTGTGAGTCTGGGTGCGTGTGTGAGTCTGGGTGCGTGTGTGAGTCTGGGTGCGTGTGTGAGTCTGGGTGCGTGCGTGTGTGAGTCTGGGTGCGTGCGTGTGTGAGTCTGGGTGCGTGCGTGTGTGAGTCTGGGTGCGTGCGTGTGTGAGTCTGGGTGCGTGCGTGTGTGAGTCTGGGTGCGTGCGTGTGTGAGTCTGGGTGCGTGCGTGTGTGAGTCTGGGTGCGTGCGTGTGTGAGTCTGGGTGCGTGCGTGTGTGAGTCTGGGTGCGTGCGTGTGTGAGTCTGGGTGCGTGTGTGAGTCTGGGTGCGTGTGTGAGTGGGTGCGTGTGTGAGTGTGAGTCTGGGTGCGTGTGTGTGTGAGTCTGGGTGTGTGTGTGTGTGTGAGTCTGGGTGCGTGTGTCTGTGAGTCTGGGTGCGTGTGTGTGCGAGTCTGGGTGCGTGTGCGAGTCTGGGTGCGTGTGCGAGTCTGGGTGCGTGTGCGAGTCTGGGTGCGTGTGCGAGTCTGGGTGCGTGTGCGACTCTGGGTGCGTGTGTGAGTCTGAGTCTGCGTGCCTGTGGGGGTGTGTGTATGAGTCTGGGTGCGTGTGCGAGTCTGGGTGCGTGTGCGAGTCTGGGTGCGTGTGTGAGTGGGTGCGTGTGTGAGTGGGTGCGTGTGTGAGTCTGGGTGCGTGTGTGAGTCTGGGTGCGTGTGTGAGTCTGGGTGCGTGTGTGTGTGAGTCTGGGTGCGTGTGTGTGTGAGTCTGGGTGCGTGTGTGTGTGAGTGGGTGCGTGTGTGTGTGAGTCTGGGTGCGTGTGTGTGTGAGTCTGGGTGCGTGTGTGTGTGAGTCTGGGTGCGTGTGTGAGTCTGGGTGCGTGTGTGAGTCTGGGTGCGTGTATGAGTCTGGGTGCGTGTGTGAGTCTGGGTGCGTGTGCGTGTGTGAGTCTGGGTGCGTGTGCGAGTCTGGGTGCGTGTATGAGTCTGGGTGCGTGTGTGAGTCTGGGTGCGTGTGTGAGTGGGTGCGTGTGTGAGTGGGTGCGTGTGTGAGTCTGGGTGCGTGTGTGAGTCTGGGTGCGTGTGTGAGTCTGGGTGCGTGTGTGTGTGAGTCTGGGTGCGTGTGTGTGTGAGTCTGGGTGCGTGTGTGTGTGAGTCTGGGTGCGTGTGTGTGTGAGTCTGGGTGCGTGTGTGAGTCTGGGTGCGTGTGTGTGTCTGGGTGCGTGTGTGAGTCTGGGTGCGTGTATGAGTCTGGGTGTGTGTGTGAGTCTGGGTGCGTGTGCGTGTGTGAGTCTGGGTGCGTGTATGAGTCTGGGTTTGTCTGTGAGTCTGGGTGCGTGTGTGCGTGTGAGTCTGGGTGCGTGTGTGCGTGTGAGTCTGGGTGCGTGTGTGAGTCTGGGTGCGTGTGTGAGTCTGTGTGCGTGTGTGAGTCTGGGTGCGTGTGCGTGTGTGAGTCTGGGTGCGTGTGTGAGTCTGGGTCCGTGTGTGAGTCTGGGTGCGAGTGCGTGTGTGAGTCTGGGTGTGTGTGTGAGTCTGGGTGCGTGTGTGAGTCTGGGTGTGTGTGTGTGTGTGTGAGTCTGGGTGCTTGCGTGGGTGTGTGAGTCTGGGTGCGTGTGTGTGAGTCTGGGTGCGTGTGAGTCTGGGTGCGTGTGAGTCTGGGTGCGTGTGAGTCTGGGTGCGTGTGAGTCTGGGTGCGTGTGAGTTTGGGTGTGTGTGTGAGTTTGGGTGTGTGTGTGTGTCTGGGTGCGTGTGTGTGTGTGTCTGGGTGCGTGTGTGTGTGTGTCTGGGTGCGTGTGTGTGTGTGTCTGGTTGCGTGTGTGTGTGAGTCTGGGTGTGTGTGTGTCTGGGTGTGTGTGTGAGTCTGGGTGTGTGTGTGTCTGGGTGCGTGTGTGTGTGTGTCTGGGTGCGTGTGTGTGTGTGTCTGGGTGTGTGTGTGTGTGAGTCTGGGTGCGTGTGTGAGTTTGGGTGTGTGTGTGAGTCTGGGTGTGTGTGTGAGTCTGGGTGCGTGTGTGAGTCTGGGTGGGTGTATGAGTCTGGGTGCGTGTATGTGTGTGTGTGTGTGTGGGGGTGTGTGTGTGAGTGGGTGCGTGGGTGCGTGTGTGAGTCTGGGTGTGTGTGTGAGTCTGGGTGCGTGTGCGTGTGTGAGTCTGGGTGCGTGTGTGAGTCTGGGTGTGTGTGTGAGTCTGGGTGCGAGTGCGTGTGTGGGTGCGTGTGTGAGTCTGGGTGCGTGTGTGCTTGTGAGTCTGGGTGCGTGTGTGAGTGGGTGCGAGTGCGTGTGTGGGTGCGTGTGTGAGTCTGGGTGCGTGTGTGTCTGGGTGTGTGTGTGAGTCTGGGTGTGTGTGTGAGTCTGGGTGTGTGTGTGAGTCTGGGTGTGTGTGTGAGTCTGGGTGCGTGTGTGCGTGTGAGTCTGGGTGCTTGCGTGTGCGTGTGAGTCTGGGTGCGTGTGAGTCTGGGTGCGTGTGAGTCTGGGTGCGTGTGAGTCTGGGTGCGTGTGAGTCTGGGTGCGTGTGAGTCTGGGTGCGTGTGAGTCTGGGTGCGTGTGAGTCTGGGTGGGTGTGTGTGTGTGAGTCTGGGTGCGTGTGTGAGTCTGGGTGCGTGTGTGAGTCTGGGTGCGTGTGTGAGTCTGGGTGCGTGTGTGAGTCTTGGTGGGTGTGTGTCTGGGTGTGTGTGTGTGTGAGTCTGGGTGTGGGTGTGTGTGAGTCTGGGTGTGGGTGTGTGAGTCTGGGTGCGTGTGTGTGTGAGTCTGGGTGCATGCGTGTGTGAGTCTGGGTGCGTGCGTGTGTGAGTCTGGGTGCGTGTGTGAGTCTGGGTGCGTGTGCGTGTGTGAGTCTGGGTGCGTGTGTGTGTGTGAGTCTGGGTGCGTGTGTGTGTGTGTGAGTCTGGGTGTGTGTGTGTGTGTGTGAGTCTGGGTGTGTGTGTGTGAGTCTGGGTGTGGGTGTGTGAGTCTGGGTGGGGGTGTGTGTGTCTGGGTGCGTGTGTTTGTGAGTCTGGGTGCGTGTGTGTGTGAGTCTGGGTGCATGCGTGTGTGAGTCTGGGTGCATGCGTGTGTGAGTCTGGGTGCGTGTGTGTGTGTGAGTCTGGGTGCGTGTGTGTGTGTGAGTCTGGGTGCGTGTGTGTGTGTGTGAGTCTGGGTGTGTGTGTGTGTGAGTCTGGGCGCGTGTGTGTGAGTCTGGGTGCGTGTGAGTCTGGGTGCGTGTGAGTCTGGGTGCGTGTGAGTCTGCGTGGGGGTCTGGGTCTGGGTGTGTGTGAGTCTGGGTGTGCGTGTGAGTCTGGGTGTGTGTGTGCGTCTGGGTGTGTGTGAGTCTGGGTGCGTGTGTGAGTCTGGGTGCGTGTGTGAGTCTGGGTGCGTGTGTGAGTCTGGGTGCGTGTGTGAGTCTGGGTGCGTGTGTGAGTCTGGGTGCGTGTGTGAGTCTGGGTGCGTGCGTGTGTGAGTCTGGGTGCGTGCGTGTGTGAGTCTGGGTGCGTGCGTGTGTGAGTCTGGGTGCGTGCGTGTGTGAGTCTGGGTGCGTGCGTGTGTGAGTCTGGGTGCGTGCGTGTGTGAGTCTGGGTGCGTGCGTGTGTGAGTCTGGGTGCGTGCGTGTGTGAGTCTGGGTGCGTGCGTGTGTGAGTCTGGGTGCGTGCGTGTGTGAGTCTGGGTGCGTGTGTGAGTCTGGGTGCGTGTGTGAGTGGGTGCGTGTGTGAGTGTGAGTCTGGGTGCGTGTGTGTGTGAGTCTGGGTGTGTGTGTGTGTGTGAGTCTGGGTGCGTGTGTCTGTGAGTCTGGGTGCGTGTGTGTGCGAGTCTGGGTGCGTGTGCGAGTCTGGGTGCGTGTGCGAGTCTGGGTGCGTGTGCGAGTCTGGGTGCGTGTGCGAGTCTGGGTGCGTGTGCGACTCTGGGTGCGTGTGTGAGTCTGAGTCTGCGTGCCTGTGGGGGTGTGTGTATGAGTCTGGGTGCGTGTGCGAGTCTGGGTGCGTGTGCGAGTCTGGGTGCGTGTGTGAGTGGGTGCGTGTGTGAGTGGGTGCGTGTGTGAGTCTGGGTGCGTGTGTGAGTCTGGGTGCGTGTGTGAGTCTGGGTGCGTGTGTGTGTGAGTCTGGGTGCGTGTGTGTGTGAGTCTGGGTGCGTGTGTGTGTGAGTGGGTGCGTGTGTGTGTGAGTCTGGGTGCGTGTGTGTGTGAGTCTGGGTGCGTGTGTGTGTGAGTCTGGGTGCGTGTGTGAGTCTGGGTGCGTGTGTGAGTCTGGGTGCGTGTATGAGTCTGGGTGCGTGTGTGAGTCTGGGTGCGTGTGCGTGTGTGAGTCTGGGTGCGTGTATGAGTCTGGGTGTGTCTGTGAGTCTGGGTGCGTGTGTGCGTGTGAGTCTGGGTGCGTGTGTGCGTGTGAGTCTGGGTGCGTGTGTGAGTCTGGGTGCGTGTGCGTGTGTGAGTCTGGGTGCGTGTGCGTGTGTGAGTCTGGGTGCGTGTGTGAGTCTGGGTGCGTGTGTGAGTCTGGGTGCGAGTGCGTGTGTGAGTCTGGGTGTGTGTGTGAGTCTGGGTGCGTGTGTGAGTCTGGGTGCGTGTGTGTGTGTGTGAGTCTGGGTGCTTGCGTGGGTGTGTGAGCCTGGGTGCGTGTGTGTGAGCCTGGGTGCGTGTGTGTGAGTCTGGGTGCGTGTGAGTCTGGGTGCGTGTGAGTTTGGGTGCGTGTGAGTTTGGGTGTGTGTGTGAGTCTGGGTGTGTGTGTGAGTCTGGGTGTGTGTGTGTCTGGGTGCGTGTGTGTGTGTGTCTGGGTGCGTGTGTGTGTGTGTCTGGGTGCGTGTGTGTGTGAGTCTGGGTGTGTGTGTGAGTCTGGGTGTGTGTGTGTCTGGGTGCGTGTGTGTGTGTGTCTGGGTGCGTGTGTGTGTGTGTGTCTGGGTGTGTGTGTGTGTGAGTCTGGGTGTGTGTGTGAGTTTGGGTGTGTGTGTGAGTCTGGGTGTGTGTGTGAGTCTGGGTGCGTGTGTGAGTCTGGGTGGGTGTATGAGTCTGGGTGCGTGTATGTGTGTGTGTGTGTGTGTGGGGGTGTGTGTGTGAGTGGGTGCGTGTGTGAGTCTGGGTGTGTGTGTGAGCCTGGGTGCGTGTGCGTGTGTGAGTCTGGGTGCGTGTGTGAGTCTGGGTGTGTGTGTGAGTCTGGGTGCGTGTGTGTGTGTGTGTGTGAGTCTGGGTGCTTGCGTGTGCGTGTGAGTCTGGGTGCGTGTGAGTCTGGGTGCGTGTGAGTCTGGGTGCGTGTGAGTCTGGGTGTGTGTGTGTGAGTCTGGGTGTGTGTGTGTGTGTGAGTCTGGGTGCGTGTGTCAGTCTGGGTGGGTGTGTGTGTGTGTCAGGGTGTGTGTGTGTGTGTGAGTCTGGGTGTGGGTGTGTGTGAGTCTGGGTGTGGGTGTGTGAGTCTGGGTGTGGGTGTGTGAGTCTGGGTGCGTGTGTGTGAGTCTGGGTGCGTGCGTGTGTGAGTCTGGGTGCGTGCGTGTGTGAGTCTGGGTGCGTGTGTGAGTCTGGGTGCGTGTGTGTATGTGAGTGGGTGCGTGTGTGTGTGTGAGTCTGGGTGCGTGTGTGTGTGAGTCTGGGTGCGTGTGTGTGTGTGTGAGTCTGGGTGCGTGTGTGTGTGTGTGAGTCTGGGTGTGGGTGTGTGAGTCTGGGTGCGTGTGTGTGTGAGTCTGGGTGCGTGTGTGTGTGAGTCTGGGTGCGTGCGTGTGTGAGTCTGGGTGCGTGTGTGAGTCTGGGTGCGTGTGTGTGTGTGAGTCTGGGTGCGTGTGTGTGTGTGTGAGTCTGGGTGCGTGTGTGTGTGTGTGAGTCTGGGCGCGTGTGTGTGAGTCTGGGCGCGTGTGTGTGAGTCTGGGTGCGTGTGAGTCTGGGTGCGTGTGAGTCTGCGTGGGGGTCTGGGTCTGGGTGTGTGTGTGAGTCTGGGTGTGTGTGTGTGTCTGGGTGTGTGTGTGTGTCTGGGTGTGTGTGTGTGTCTGGGTGTGTGTGTGAGTCTGGGTGTGTGTGTGAGTCTGGGTGTGCGTGTGAGTGTGGGTGTGTGTGAGTCTGGGTGCGTGTGTGAGTCTGGGTGCGTGTGTGAGTCTGGGTGCGTGTGTGAGTCTGGGTGCGTGTGTGAGTCTGGGTGCGTGTGTGAGTCTGGGTGCGTGTGTGAGTCTGGGTGCGTGTGTGAGTCTGGGTGCGTGTGTGAGTCTGGGTGCGTGTGTGAGTCTGGGTGCGTGTGTGAGTCTGGGTGCGTGTGTGAGTCTGGGTGCGTGTGTGAGTCTGGGTGCGAGTGTGAGTCTGGGTGCGAGTGTGAGTCTGGGTGCGCGTGTGAGTCTGGGTGCGCGTGTGAGTCTGGGTGCGCGTGTGAGTCTGGGTGTGCGTGTGAGTCTGGGTGTGCGTGTGAGTCTGGGTGCGTGTGCGACTCTGGGTGCGTGTGTGAGTCTGAGTCTGCGTGCCTGTGGGGGTGCGTGTATGAGTCTGGGTGCGTGTGCGAGTCTGGGTGCGTGTGCGAGTCTGGGTGCGTGTGCGAGTCTGGGTGCGTGTGCGAGTCTGGGTGCGTGTGCGAGTCTGGGTGCGTGTATGAGTCTGGGTGCGTGTGTGAGTCTGGGTGCGTGTGTGAGTGGGTGCGTGTGTGAGTGGGTGCGTGTGTGAGTCTGGGTGCGTGTGTGAGTCTGGGTGCGTGTGTGAGTCTGGGTGCGTGTGTGTGTGAGTCTGGGTGCGTGTGTGTGTGAGTCTGGGTGCGTGTGTGTGTCTGGGTGCGTGTGTGAGTCTGGGTGCGTGTATGAGTCTGGGTGTGTGTGTGAGTCTGGGTGCGTGTGCGTGTGTGAGTCTGGGTGCGTGTATGAGTCTGGGTTTGTCTGTGAGTCTGGGTGCGTGTGTGCGTGTGAGTCTGGGTGCGTGTGTGCGTGTGAGTCTGGGTGCGTGTGTGAGTCTGGGTGCGTGTGTGAGTCTGTGTGCGTGTGTGAGTCTGTGTGCGTGTGTGAGTCTCGGTGCGTGTGTGAGTCTGGGTGCGTGTGTGAGTCTGGGTGCGAGTGCGTGTGTGAGTCTGGGTGTGTGTGTGAGTGGGTGCGTGTGTGAGTCTGGGTGCGTGTGTGTGTGTGAGTCTGGGTGCTTGCGTGGGTGTGTGAGTCTGGGTGCGTGTGTGTGAGTCTGGGTGCGTGTGAGTCTGGGTGCGTGTGAGTCTGGGTGCGTGTGAGTCTGGGTGCGTGTGAGTTTGGGTGTGTGTGTGAGTCTGGGTGTGTGTGCGTGTCTGGGTGCGTGTGCGTGTCTGGGTGCGTGTGTGTGTGTGTCTGGGTGCGTGTGTGTGTGTGTCTGGGTGCGTGTGTGTGTGTGTCTGGGTGCGTGTGTGTGTGTGTCTGGGTGCGTGTGTGTGTGAGTCTGGGTGTGTGTGTGTGTCTGGGTGTGTGTGTGTCTGGGTGCGTGTGTGTGTGTGTCTGGGTGCGTGTGTGTGTGTGTCTGGGTGTGTGTGTGTGTGAGTCTGGGTGCGTGTGTGAGTTTGGGTGTGTGTGTGAGTCTGGGTGTGTGTGTGAGTCTGGGTGCGTGTGTGAGTCTGGGTGGGTGTATGAGTCTGGGTGCGTGTATGTGTGTGTGTGTGTGTGGGGGTGTGTGTGTGAGTGGGTGCGTGGGTGCGTGTGTGAGTCTGGGTGTGTGTGTGAGTCTGGGTGCGTGTGCGTGTGTGAGTCTGGGTGCGTGTGTGAGTCTGGGTGTGTGTGTGAGTCTGGGTGCGAGTGCGTGTGTGGGTGCGTGTGTGAGTCTGGGTGCGTGTGTGCTTGTGAGTCTGGGTGCGTATGTGAGTGGGTGCGAGTGCGTGTGTGGGTGCGTGTGTGAGTCTGGGTGCGTGTGTGTCTGGGTGGGTGTGTGAGTCTGGGTGGGTGTGTGAGTCTGGGTGTGTGTGTGAGTCTGGGTGTGTGTGTGAGTCTGGGTGCGTGTGTGTGTGTGAGTCTGGGTGCTTGCGTGTGCGTGTGAGTCTGGGTGCGTGTGAGTCTGGGTGCGTGTGAGTCTGGGTGCGTGTGAGTCTGGGTGCGTGTGAGTCTGGGTGGGTGTGTGTGTGTGAGTCTGGGTGCGTGTGTGAGTCTGGGTGCGTGTGTGAGTCTGGGTGCGTGTGTGAGTCTGGGTGCGTGTGTGTGTCTGGGTGTGTGTGTGTGTGTGTCTGGGTGTGTGTGTGTGTGAGTCTGGGTGTGGGTGTGTGTGAGTCTGGGTGCGTGTGTGTGTGAGTCTGGGTGCGTGCGTGTGTGAGTCTGGGTGCGTGTGTGAGTCTGGGTGCGTGTGTGAGTCTGGGTGCGTGTGCGTGTGTGAGTCTGGGTGCGTGTGCGTGTGTGAGTCTGGGTGCGTGTGTGTGTGTGAGTCTGGGTGCGTGTGTGTGTGTGTGTGAGTCTGGGTGTGTGTGTGTGAGTCTGGGTGTGGGTGTGTGAGTCTGGGTGTGGGTGTGTGAGTCTGGGTGCGAGTGCGTGTGTGAGTCTGGGTGTGTGTGTGAGTGGGTGCGTGTGTGAGTCTGGGTGCGTGTGTGTGTGTGAGTCTGGGTGCTTGCGTGGGTGTGTGAGTCTGGGTGCGTGTGTGTGAGTCTGGGTGCGTGTGAGTCTGGGTGCGTGTGAGTCTGGGTGCGTGTGAGTCTGGGTGCGTGTGAGTTTGGGTGTGTGTGTGAGTCTGGGTGTGTGTGTGAGTCTGGGTGTGTGTGTGTGTCTGGGTGCGTGTGTGTGTGTGTCTGGGTGCGTGTGTGTGTGTGTCTGGGTGCGTGTGTGTGTGAGTCTGGGTGTGTGTGTGTGTCTGGGTGTGTGTGTGTCTGGGTGCGTGTGTGTGTGTGTCTGGGTGTGTGTGTGTGTGAGTCTGGGTGCGTGTGTGAGTCTGGGTGTGTGTGTGAGTCTGGGTGTGTGTGTGAGTCTGGGTGCGTGTGTGAGTCTGGGTGGGTGTATGAGTCTGGGTGCGTGTATGTGTGTGTGTGTGTGTGGGGGTGTGTGTGTGAGTGGGTGCGTGTGTGAGTCTGGGTGTGTGTGTGAGTCTGGGTGCGTGTGCGTGTGTGAGTCTGGGTGCGTGTGTGAGTCTGGGTGTGTGTGTGAGTCTGGGTGCGAGTGCGTGTGTGGGTGCGTGTGTGAGTCTGGGTGCGTGTGTGCTTGTGAGTCTGGGTGCGTATGTGAGTGGGTGCGAGTGCGTGTGTGGGTGCGTGTGTGAGTCTGGGTGCGTGTGTGTCTGGGTGGGTGTGTGAGTCTGGGTGGGTGTGTGAGTCTGGGTGTGTGTGTGAGTCTGGGTGTGTGTGTGAGTCTGGGTGCGTGTGTGTGTGTGAGTCTGGGTGCTTGCGTGTGCGTGTGAGTCTGGGTGCGTGTGAGTCTGGGTGCGTGTGAGTCTGGGTGCATGTGAGTCTGGGTGCGTGTGAGTCTGGGTGCGTGTGAGTCTGGGTGGGTGTGTGTGTGTGAGTCTGGGTGCGTGTGTGAGTCTGGGTGCGTGTGTGAGTCTGGGTGCGTGTGTGAGTCTGGGTGCGTGTGTGTGTCTGGGTGTGTGTGTGTGTGTGTCTGGGTGTGTGTGTGTGTGAGTCTGGGTGTGGGTGTGTGTGAGTCTGGGTGCGTGTGTGTGTGAGTCTGGGTGCGTGCGTGTGTGAGTCTGGGTGCGTGCGTGTGTGAGTCTGGGTGCGTGTGTGAGTCTGGGTGCGTGTGCGTGTGTGAGTCTGGGTGCGTGTGCGTGTGTGAGTCTGGGTGCGTGTGTGTGTGTGAGTCTGGGTGCGTGTGTGTGTGTGTGAGTCTGGGTGTGTGTGTGTGAGTCTGGGTGTGGGTGTGTGAGTCTGGGTGTGGGTGTGTGTGTCTGGTTGCGTGTGTGTGTGTGTCTGGGTGCGTGTGTGTGTGAGTCTGGGTGCGTGTGTGTGTGAGTCTGGGTGCGTGCATGTGTGAGTCTGGGTGCGTGTGTGAGTCTGGGTGCGTGTGTGTGTGTGAGTCTGGGTGCGTGTGTGTGTGTGAGTCTGGGTGCGTGTGTGTGTGTGTGAGTCTGGGTGCGTGTGTGTGTGTGTGAGTCTGGGCGCGTGTGTGTGAGTCTGGGTGCGTGTGAGTCTGGGTGCGTGTGAGTCTGGGTGCGTGTGAGTCTGGGTGCGTGTGAGTCTGGGTGCGTGTGAGTCTGGGTGCGTGTGAGTCTGCGTGGGGTTCTGGGTCTGGGTGTGTGTGTGAGTCTGGGTGTGTGTGTGAGTCTGGGTGTGTGTGTGAGTCTGGGTGTGTGTGAGTCTGGGTGCGTGTGTGAGTCTGGGTGCGTGTGTGAGTCTGGGTGCGTGTGTGAGTCTGGGTGCGTGTGTGAGTCTGGGTGCGTGTGTGAGTCTGGGTGCGTGTGTGAGTCTGGGTGCGTGTGTGAGTCTGGGTGCGCGTGTGAGTCTGGGTGCGCGTGTGAGTCTGGGTGCGCGTGTGAGTCTGGGTGCGCGTGTGAGTCTGGGTGCGCGTGTGAGTCTGGGTGCGCGTGTGAGTCTGGGTGCGCGTGTGAGTCTGGGTGCGCGTGTGAGTCTGGGTGCGCGTGTGAGTCTGGGTGCGCGTGTGAGTCTGGGTGCGCGTGTGAGTCTGGGTGCGCGTGTGAGTCTGGGTGCGCGTGTGAGTCTGGGTGCGCGTGTGAGTCTGGGTGCGCGTGTGAGTCTGGGTGCGTGTGTGAGTCTGGGTGCGTGTGTGAGTCTGGGTGCGTGCGTGTGTGAGTCTGGGTGCGTGCGTGTGTGAGTCTGGGTGCGTGCGTGTGTGAGTCTGGGTGCGTGCGTGTGTGAGTCTGGGTGCGTGCGTGTGTGAGTCTGGGTGCGTGCGTGTGTGAGTCTGGGTGCGTGCGTGTGTGAGTGGGTGCGTGCGTGTGTGAGTCTGGGTGCGTGCGTGTGTGAGTCTGGGTGCGTGCGTGTGTGAGTCTGGGTGCGTGCGTGTGTGAGTCTGGGTGCGTGCGTGTGTGAGTCTGGGTGCGTGCGTGTGTGAGTCTGGGTGCGTGCGTGTGTGAGTCTGGGTGCGTGCGTGTGTGAGTCTGGGTGCGTGTGTGAGTCTGGGTGCGTGTGTGAGTGGGTGCGTGTGTGAGTGTGAGTCTGGGTGCGTGTGTGTGTGAGTCTGGGTGTGTGTGTCTGTGAGTCTGGGTGCGTGTGTGTGCGAGTCTGGGTGCGTGTGCGAGTCTGGGTGCGTGTGCGAGTCTGGGTGCGTGTGCGAGTCTGGGTGCGTGTGCGACTCTGGGTGCGTGTGTGAGTCTGAGTCTGCGTGCCTGTGGGGGTGTGTGTATGAGTCTGGGTGCGTGTGCGAGTCTGGGTGCGTGTGCGAGTCTGGGTGCGTGTGCGAGTCTGGGTGCGTGTGTGAGTCTGGGTGCGTGTGTGAGTGGGTGCGTATGTGAGTCTGGGTGCGTGTGTGAGTCTGGGTGCGTGTGTGTGTGAGTCTGGGTGCGTGTGTGTGTGAGTCTGGGTGCGTGTGTGAGTCTGGGTGCGTGTGAGTCTGGGTGCGTGTGAGTCTGGGTGCGTGTGAGTCTGCGTGGGGGTCTGGGTCTGGGTGTGCGTGTGAGTCTGGGTGTGCGTGTGAGTCTGGGTGTGCGTGTGAGTCTGGGTGTGTGTGAGTCTGGGTGCGTGTGTGAGTCTGGGTGCGTGTGTGAGTCTGGGTGCGTGTGTGAGTCTGGGTGCGCGTGTGAGTCTGGGTGCGCGTGTGAGTCTGGGTGCGCGTGTGAGTCTGGGTGCGCGTGTGAGTCTGGGTGCGCGTGTGAGTCTGGGTGCGCGTGTGAGTCTGGGTGCGCGTGTGAGTCTGGGTGCGCGTGTGAGTCTGGGTGCGCGTGTGAGTCTGGGTGCGCGTGTGAGTCTGGGTGCGCGTGTGAGTCTGGGTGTGCGTGTGAGTCTGGGTGCGCGTGTGAGTCTGGGTGCGTGTGTGAGTCTGGGTGCGTGTGTGAGTCTGGGTGCGTGTGTGAGTCTGGGTGCGTGTGTGAGTCTGGGTGCGTGTGTGAGTCTGGGTGCGTGCGTGTGTGAGTCTGGGTGCGTGCGTGTGTGAGTCTGGGTGCGTGCGTGTGTGAGTCTGGGTGCGTGCGTGTGTGAGTCTGGGTGCGTGCGTGTGTGAGTCTGGGTGCGTGCGTGTGTGAGTCTGGGTGCGTGCGTGTGTGAGTGGGTGCGTGCGTGTGTGAGTCTGGGTGCGTGCGTGTGTGAGTCTGGGTGCGTGCGTGTGTGAGTCTGGGTGCGTGCGTGTGTGAGTCTGGGTGCGTGCGTGTGTGAGTCTGGGTGTGTGCGTGTGTGAGTCTGGGTGCGTGCGTGTGTGAGTCTGGGTGCGTGCGTGTGTGAGTCTGGGTGCGTGTGTGAGTCTGGGTGCGTGTGTGAGTGGGTGCGTGTGTGAGTGTGAGTCTGGGTGCGTGTGTGTGTGAGTCTGGGTGTGTGTGTCTGTGAGTCTGGGTGCGTGTGTGTGCGAGTCTGGGTGCGTGTGCGAGTCTGGGTGCGTGTGCGAGTCTGGGTGCGTGTGCAAGTCTGGGTGCGTGTGCGACTCTGGGTGCGTGTGTGAGTCTGAGTCTGCGTGCCTGTGGGGGTGTGTGTATGAGTCTGGGTGCGTGTGCGAGTCTGGGTGCGTGTGCGAGTCTGGGTGCGTGTGCGAGTCTGGGTGCGTGTGTGAGTCTGGGTGCGTGTGTGAGTGGGTGCGTATGTGAGTCTGGGTGCGTGTGTGAGTCTGGGTGCGTGTGTGTGTGAGTCTGGGTGCGTGTGTGTGTGAGTCTGGGTGCGTGTGTGTGTGAGTCTGGGTGCGTGTGTGTGTGAGTCTGGGTGCGTGTGTGTGTGAGTCTGGGTGCGTGTGTGTGTGAGTCTGGGTGCGTGTGTGAGTCTGGGTGCGTGTGTGAGTCTGGGTGCGTGTATGAGTCTGGGTGTGTGTGTGAGTCTGGGTGCGTGTGCGTGTGTGAGTCTGGGTGCGTGTATGAGTCTGGGTGTGTCTGTGAGTCTGGGTGCATGTGTGCGTGTGAGTCTGGGTGCGTGTGTGCGTGTGAGTCTGGGTGCGTGTGTGAGTCTGGGTGCGTGTGCGTGTGTGAGTCTGGGTGCGTGTGCGTGTGTGAGTCTGGGTGCGTGTGTGAGTCTGGGTGCGTGTGTGAGTCTGGGTGCGAGTGCGTGTGTGAGTCTGGGTGTGTGTGTGAGTCTGGGTGTGTGTGTGAGTCTGGGTGCGTGTGTGAGTCTGGGTGCGTGTGTGAGTCTGGGTGCGTGTGTGTGTGTGAGTCTGGGTGCTTGCGTGGGTGTGTGAGTCTGGGTGCGTGTGTGTGAGTCTGGGTGCGTGTGAGTCTGGGTGCGTGTGAGTTTGGGTGCGTGTGAGTTTGGGTGTGTGTGTGAGTCTGGGTGTGTGTGTGAGTCTGGGTGTGTGTGTGTCTGGGTGCGTGTGTGTGTGTGTCTGGGTGCGTGTGTGTGTGTGTCTGGGTGCGTGTGTGTGTGAGTCTGGGTGTGTGTGTGAGTCTGGGTGTGTGTGTGAGTCTGGGTGTGTGTGTGTCTGGGTGCGTGTGTGTGTGTGTCTGGGTGCGTGTGTGTGTGTGTCTGGGTGCGTGTGTGTGTGAGTCTGGGTGTGTGTGTGAGTCTGGGTGTGTGTGTGAGTCTGGGTGTGTGTGTGTCTGGGTGCGTGTGTGTGTGTGTCTGGGTGCGTGTGTGTGTGTGTCTGGGTGTGTGTGTGTGTGAGTCTGGGTGTGTGTGTGAGTCTGGGTGTGTGTGTGAGTCTGGGTGCGTGTGTGAGTCTGGGTGCGTGTGTGAGTCTGGGTGCGTGTGTGAGTCTGGGTGCGTGTGTGAGTCTGGGTGCGAGTGCGTGTGTGGGTGCGTGTGTGGGTGCGTGTGTGAGTGTGGGTGCGTGTGTGTGTGAGTCTGGGTGCGTGTGTGTGCGAGTCTGGGTGCGTGTGTGTGCGAGTCTGGGTGCGTGTGTGTGCGAGTCTGGGTGCGTGTGCGAGTCTGGGTGCGTGTGCGAGTCTGGGTGCGTGTGCGAGTCTGGGTGCGTGTGTGAGTCTGGGTGCGTGTGGGTGCATGTGTGAGTCTGGGTGCGTGTGTGAGTCTGGGTGCGTGTGTGAGTCTGGGTGCGTGTGTGAGTCTGGGTGCGTGTGTGAGTGTGAGTCTGGGTGCGTGTGTGTGTGAGTCTGGGTGCGTGTGTGTGTGAGTCTGGGTGCGTGCGTGTGAGTCTGGGTGCGTGTGTGTGTGAGTCTGGGTGCGTGCGTGTGAGTCTGGGTGCGTGTGAGTCTGGGTGCGTGTGAGTCTGGGTGCGTGTGAGTCTGGGTGCGTGTGAGTCTGGGTGCGTGTGAGTCTGTTTGCGTGTGTGTGTGAGTCTGGGTGTGTGTGTGAGTCTGGGTGTGTGTGTGAGTCTGGGTGCGTGTGTGAGTCTGGGTGCGTGTGTGAGTCTGGGTGCGTGTGTGAGTCTGGGTGCGTGCGTGTGTGAGTCTGGGTGCGTGCGTGTGTGAGTCTGGGTGCGTGCGTGTGTGAGTCTGGGTGCGTGCGTGTGTGAGTCTGGGTGCGTGCGTGTGTGAGTCTGGGTGCGTGCGTGTGTGAGTCTGGGTGCGTGCGTGTGTGAGTCTGAGTGCGTGCGTGTGTGAGTCTGGGTGCGTGCGTGTGTGAGTCTGGGTGCGTGCGTGTGTGAGTCTGGGTGCGTGTGTGAGTCTGGGTGCGTGTGTGAGTCTGGGTGCGTGTGTGAGTCTGGGTGCGTGTGTGTGTGAGTCTGGGTGCGTGTGCGTGTGTGAGCCTGGGTGCGTGTATGAGTCTGGGTGTGTCTGTGAGTCTGGGTGCGTGTGTGTGTGTGAGTCTGGGTGCGTGTGTGAGTCTGGGTGCGTGTGCGAGTCTGGGTGCGTGTGTGAGTCTGGGTGTGTGTGTGAGTCTGGGTGCGAGTGCGTGTGTGGGTGCGTGTGTGAGTCAGGGTGCGTGTGTGAGTCAGGGTGCGTGTGTGAGTCGGGGTGCGTGTGTGAGTCGGGGTGCGTGTGTGAGTCAGGGTGCGTGTGTGAGTCTGGGTGCGTGTGTGAGTCTGGGTGCGTGTATGAGTCTGGGTGTGTGTGTGAGTCTGGGTGCGTGTGCGTGTGTGAGTCTGGGTGCGTGTATGAGTCTGGGTGTGTCTGTGAGTCTGGGTGCATGTGTGCGTGTGAGTCTGGGTGCGTGTGTGCGTGTGAGTCTGGGTGCGTGTGTGAGTCTGGGTGCGTGTGCGTGTGTGAGTCTGGGTGCGTGTGCGTGTGTGAGTCTGGGTGCGTGTGTGAGTCTGGGTGCGTGTGTGAGTCTGGGTGCGAGTGCGTGTGTGAGTCTGGGTGTGTGTGTGAGTCTGGGTGTGTGTGTGAGTCTGGGTGCGTGTGTGAGTCTGGGTGCGTGTGTGAGTCTGGGTGCGTGTGTGTGTGTGAGTCTGGGTGCTTGCGTGGGTGTGTGAGTCTGGGTGCGTGTGTGTGAGTCTGGGTGCGTGTGAGTCTGGGTGCGTGTGAGTTTGGGTGCGTGTGAGTTTGGGTGTGTGTGTGAGTCTGGGTGTGTGTGTGAGTCTGGGTGTGTGTGTGTCTGGGTGCGTGTGTGTGTGTGTCTGGGTGCGTGTGTGTGTGTGTCTGGGTGCGTGTGTGTGTGAGTCTGGGTGTGTGTGTGAGTCTGGGTGTGTGTGTGAGTCTGGGTGTGTGTGTGTCTGGGTGCGTGTGTGTGTGTGTCTGGGTGCGTGTGTGTGTGTGTCTGGGTGCGTGTGTGTGTGAGTCTGGGTGTGTGTGTGAGTCTGGGTGTGTGTGTGAGTCTGGGTGTGTGTGTGTCTGGGTGCGTGTGTGTGTGTGTCTGGGTGCGTGTGTGTGTGTGTCTGGGTGTGTGTGTGTGTGAGTCTGGGTGTGTGTGTGAGTCTGGGTGTGTGTGTGAGTCTGGGTGCGTGTGTGAGTCTGGGTGCGTGTGTGAGTCTGGGTGCGTGTGTGAGTCTGGGTGCGTGTGTGAGTCTGGGTGCGAGTGCGTGTGTGGGTGCGTGTGTGGGTGCGTGTGTGAGTGTGGGTGCGTGTGTGTGTGAGTCTGGGTGCGTGTGTGTGCGAGTCTGGGTGCGTGTGTGTGCGAGTCTGGGTGCGTGTGTGTGCGAGTCTGGGTGCGTGTGCGAGTCTGGGTGCGTGTGCGAGTCTGGGTGCGTGTGCGAGTCTGGGTGCGTGTGTGAGTCTGGGTGCGTGTGGGTGCATGTGTGAGTCTGGGTGCGTGTGTGAGTCTGGGTGCGCGTGTGAGTCTGGGTGCGCGTGTGAGTCTGGGTGCGCGTGTGAGTCTGGGTGCGCGTGTGAGTCTGGGTGCGCGTGTGAGTCTGGGTGCGCGTGTGAGTCTGGGTGCGCGTGTGAGTCTGGGTGCGCGTGTGAGTCTGGGTGCGCGTGTGAGTCTGGGTGCGCGTGTGAGTCTGGGTGCGCGTGTGAGTCTGGGTGCGTGTGTGAGTCTGGGTGCGTGTGTGAGTCTGGGTGCGTGTGTGAGTCTGGGTGCGTGCGTGTGTGAGTCTGGGTGCGTGCGTGTGTGAGTCTGGGTGCGTGCGTGTGTGAGTCTGGGTGCGTGCGTGTGTGAGTCTGGGTGCGTGCGTGTGTGAGTCTGGGTGCGTGCGTGTGTGAGTCTGGGTGCGTGCGTGTGTGAGTGGGTGCGTGCGTGTGTGAGTCTGGGTGCGTGCGTGTGTGAGTCTGGGTGCGTGCGTGTGTGAGTCTGGGTGCGTGCGTGTGTGAGTCTGGGTGCGTGCGTGTGTGAGTCTGGGTGCGTGCGTGTGTGAGTCTGGGTGCGTGCGTGTGTGAGTCTGGGTGCGTGCGTGTGTGAGTCTGGGTGCGTGTGTGAGTCTGGGTGCGTGTGTGAGTGGGTGCGTGTGTGAGTGTGAGTCTGGGTGCGTGTGTGTGTGAGTCTGGGTGTGTGTGTTTGTGAGTCTGGGTGCGTGTGTGTGCGAGTCTGGGTGCGTGTGCGAGTCTGGGTGCGTGTGCGAGTCTGGGTGCGTGTGCGAGTCTGGGTGCGTGTGCGACTCTGGGTGCGTGTGTGAGTCTGAGTCTGCGTGCCTGTGGGGGTGTGTGTATGAGTCTGGGTGCGTGTGCGAGTCTGGGTGCGTGTGCGAGTCTGGGTGCGTGTGCGAGTCTGGGTGCGTGTGTGAATCTGGGTGCGTGTGTGAGTGGGTGCGTATGTGAGTCTGGGTGCGTGTGTGAGTCTGGGTGCGTGTGTGTGTGAGTCTGGGTGCGTGTGTGTGTGAGTCTGGGTGCGTGTGTGAGTCTGGGTGCGTGTGAGTCTGGGTGCGTGTGAGTCTGGGTGCGTGTGAGTCTGCGTGGGGGTCTGGGTCTGGGTGTGCGTGTGAGTCTGGGTGTGCGTGTGAGTCTGGGTGTGCGTGTGAGTCTGGGTGTGTGTGAGTCTGGGTGCGTGTGTGAGTCTGGGTGCGTGTGTGAGTCTGGGTGCGTGTGTGAGTCTGGGTGCGTGTGTGAGTCTGGGTGCGTGTGTGAGTCTGGGTGCGTGTGTGAGTCTGGGTGCGCGTGTGAGTCTGGGTGCGCGTGTGAGTCTGGGTGCGCGTGTGAGTCTGGGTGCGCGTGTGAGTCTGGGTGCGCGTGTGAGTCTGGGTGCGCGTGTGAGTCTGGGTGCGCGTGTGAGTCTGGGTGCGCGTGTGAGTCTGGGTGCGCGTGTGAGTCTGGGTGCGCGTGTGAGTCTGGGTGCGTGTGTGAGTCTGGGTGCGTGTGTGAGTCTGGGTGCGTGTGTGAGTCTGGGTGCGTGTGTGAGTCTGGGTGCGTGTGTGAGTCTGGGTGCGTGCGTGTGTGAGTCTGGGTGCGTGCGTGTGTGAGTCTGGGTGCGTGCGTGTGTGAGTCTGGGTGCGTGCGTGTGTGAGTCTGGGTGCGTGCGTGTGTGAGTCTGGGTGCGTGCGTGTGTGAGTCTGGGTGCGTGCGTGTGTGAGTGGGTGCGTGCGTGTGTGAGTCTGGGTGCGTGCGTGTGTGAGTCTGGGTGCGTGCGTGTGTGAGTCTGGGTGCGTGCGTGTGTGAGTCTGGGTGCGTGCGTGTGTGAGTCTGGGTGCGTGCGTGTGTGAGTCTGGGTGCGTGCGTGTGTGAGTCTGGGTGCGTGCGTGTGTGAGTCTGGGTGCGTGTGTGAGTCTGGGTGCGTGTGTGAGTGGGTGCGTGTGTGAGTGTGAGTCTGGGTGCGTGTGTGTGTGAGTCTGGGTGTGTGTGTCTGTGAGTCTGGGTGCGTGTGTGTGCGAGTCTGGGTGCGTGTGCGAGTCTGGGTGCGTGTGCGAGTCTGGGTGCGTGTGCGAGTCTGGGTGCGTGTGCGACTCTGGGTGCGTGTGTGAGTCTGAGTCTGCGTGCCTGTGGGGGTGTGTGTATGAGTCTGGGTGCGTGTGCGAGTCTGGGTGCGTGTGCGAGTCTGGGTGCGTGTGCGAGTCTGGGTGCGTGTGTGAGTCTGGGTGCGTGTGTGAGTGGGTGCGTATGTGAGTCTGGGTGCGTGTGTGTGTGAGTCTGGGTGCGTGTGTGTGTGAGTCTGGGTGCGTGTGTGTGTGAGTCTGGGTGCGTGTGTGTGTGAGTCTGGGTGCGTGTGTGTGTGAGTCTGGGTGCGTGTGTGTGTGAGTCTGGGTGCGTGTGTGTGTGAGTCTGGGTGCGTGTGTGAGTCTGGGTGCGTGTGTGAGTCTGGGTGCGTGTATGAGTCTGGGTGTGTGTGTGAGTCTGGGTGCGTGTGCGTGTGTGAGTCTGGGTGCGTGTATGAGTCTGGGTGTGTCTGTGAGTCTGGGTGCATGTGTGCGTGTGAGTCTGGGTGCGTGTGTGCGTGTGAGTCTGGGTGCGTGTGTGAGTCTGGGTGCGTGTGCGTGTGTGAGTCTGGGTGCGTGTGCGTGTGTGAGTCTGGGTGCGTGTGTGAGTCTGGGTGCGTGTGTGAGTCTGGGTGCGAGTGCGTGTGTGAGTCTGGGTGTGTGTGTGAGTCTGGGTGTGTGTGTGAGTCTGGGTGCGTGTGTGAGTCTGGGTGCGTGTGTGAGTCTGGGTGCGTGTGTGTGTGTGAGTCTGGGTGCTTGCGTGGGTGTGTGAGTCTGGGTGCGTGTGTGTGAGTCTGGGTGCGTGTGAGTCTGGGTGCGTGTGAGTTTGGGTGCGTGTGAGTTTGGGTGTGTGTGTGAGTCTGGGTGTGTGTGTGAGTCTGGGTGTGTGTGTGTCTGGGTGCGTGTGTGTGTGTGTCTGGGTGCGTGTGTGTGTGTGTCTGGGTGCGTGTGTGTGTGAGTCTGGGTGTGTGTGTGAGTCTGGGTGTGTGTGTGAGTCTGGGTGTGTGTGTGTCTGGGTGCGTGTGTGTGTGTGTCTGGGTGCGTGTGTGTGTGTGTCTGGGTGCGTGTGTGTGTGAGTCTGGGTGTGTGTGTGAGTCTGGGTGTGTGTGTGAGTCTGGGTGTGTGTGTGTCTGGGTGCGTGTGTGTGTGTGTCTGGGTGCGTGTGTGTGTGTGTCTGGGTGTGTGTGTGTGTGAGTCTGGGTGTGTGTGTGAGTCTGGGTGTGTGTGTGAGTCTGGGTGCGTGTGTGAGTCTGGGTGCGTGTGTGAGTCTGGGTGCGTGTGTGAGTCTGGGTGCGTGTGTGAGTCTGGGTGCGAGTGCGTGTGTGGGTGCGTGTGTGGGTGCGTGTGTGAGTGTGGGTGCGTGTGTGTGTGAGTCTGGGTGCGTGTGTGTGCGAGTCTGGGTGCGTGTGTGTGCGAGTCTGGGTGCGTGTGTGTGCGAGTCTGGGTGCGTGTGCGAGTCTGGGTGCGTGTGCGAGTCTGGGTGCGTGTGCGAGTCTGGGTGCGTGTGTGAGTCTGGGTGCGTGTGGGTGCATGTGTGAGTCTGGGTGCGTGTGTGAGTCTGGGTGCGTGTGTGAGTCTGGGTGCGTGTGTGAGTCTGGGTGCGTGTGTGAGTGTGAGTCTGGGTGCGTGTGTGTGTGAGTCTGGGTGCGTGTGTGTGTGAGTCTGGGTGCGTGCGTGTGAGTCTGGGTGCGTGTGTGTGTGAGTCTGGGTGCGTGCGTGTGAGTCTGGGTGCGTGTGAGTCTGGGTGCGTGTGAGTCTGGGTGCGTGTGAGTCTGGGTGCGTGTGAGTCTGTTTGCGTGTGTGTGTGAGTCTGGGTGTGTGTGTGAGTCTGGGTGTGTGTGTGAGTCTGGGTGCGTGTGTGAGTCTGGGTGCGTGTGTGAGTCTGGGTGCGTGTGTGAGTCTGGGTGCGTGCGTGTGTGAGTCTGGGTGCGTGCGTGTGTGAGTCTGGGTGCGTGCGTGTGTGAGTCTGGGTGCGTGCGTGTGTGAGTCTGGGTGCGTGCGTGTGTGAGTCTGGGTGCGTGCGTGTGTGAGTCTGGGTGCGTGCGTGTGTGAGTCTGAGTGCGTGCGTGTGTGAGTCTGGGTGCGTGCGTGTGTGAGTCTGGGTGCGTGCGTGTGTGAGTCTGGGTGCGTGTGTGAGTCTGGGTGCGTGTGTGAGTCTGGGTGCGTGTGTGAGTCTGGGTGCGTGTGTGTGTGAGTCTGGGTGCGTGTGCGTGTGTGAGCCTGGGTGCGTGTATGAGTCTGGGTGTGTCTGTGAGTCTGGGTGCGTGTGTGTGTGTGAGTCTGGGTGCGTGTGTGAGTCTGGGTGCGTGTGCGAGTCTGGGTGCGTGTGTGAGTCTGGGTGTGTGTGTGAGTCTGGGTGCGAGTGCGTGTGTGGGTGCGTGTGTGAGTCAGGGTGCGTGTGTGAGTCAGGGTGCGTGTGTGAGTCGGGGTGCGTGTGTGAGTCGGGGTGCGTGTGTGAGTCAGGGTGCGTGTGTGAGTCTGGGTGCGTGTGTGAGTCTGGGTGCGTGTATGAGTCTGGGTGTGTGTGTGAGTCTGGGTGCGTGTGCGTGTGTGAGTCTGGGTGCGTGTATGAGTCTGGGTGTGTCTGTGAGTCTGGGTGCATGTGTGCGTGTGAGTCTGGGTGCGTGTGTGCGTGTGAGTCTGGGTGCGTGTGTGAGTCTGGGTGCGTGTGCGTGTGTGAGTCTGGGTGCGTGTGCGTGTGTGAGTCTGGGTGCGTGTGTGAGTCTGGGTGCGTGTGTGAGTCTGGGTGCGAGTGCGTGTGTGAGTCTGGGTGTGTGTGTGAGTCTGGGTGTGTGTGTGAGTCTGGGTGCGTGTGTGAGTCTGGGTGCGTGTGTGAGTCTGGGTGCGTGTGTGTGTGTGAGTCTGGGTGCTTGCGTGGGTGTGTGAGTCTGGGTGCGTGTGTGTGAGTCTGGGTGCGTGTGAGTCTGGGTGCGTGTGAGTTTGGGTGCGTGTGAGTTTGGGTGTGCGTGTGAGTCTGGGTGTGTGTGTGAGTCTGGGTGTGTGTGTGTCTGGGTGCGTGTGTGTGTGTGTCTGGGTGCGTGTGTGTGTGTGTCTGGGTGCGTGTGTGTGTGAGTCTGGGTGTGTGTGTGAGTCTGGGTGTGTGTGTGAGTCTGGGTGTGTGTGTGTCTGGGTGCGTGTGTGTGTGTGTCTGGGTGCGTGTGTGTGTGTGTCTGGGTGCGTGTGTGTGTGAGTCTGGGTGTGTGTGTGAGTCTGGGTGTGTGTGTGAGTCTGGGTGTGTGTGTGTCTGGGTGCGTGTGTGTGTGTGTCTGGGTGCGTGTGTGTGTGTGTCTGGGTGTGTGTGTGTGTGAGTCTGGGTGTGTGTGTGAGTCTGGGTGTGTGTGTGAGTCTGGGTGCGTGTGTGAGTCTGGGTGCGTGTGTGAGTCTGGGTGCGTGTGTGAGTCTGGGTGCGTGTGTGAGTCTGGGTGCGAGTGCGTGTGTGGGTGCGTGTGTGGGTGCGTGTGTGAGTGTGGGTGCGTGTGTGTGTGAGTCTGGGTGCGTGTGTGTGCGAGTCTGGGTGCGTGTGTGTGCGAGTCTGGGTGCGTGTGTGTGCGAGTCTGGGTGCGTGTGCGAGTCTGGGTGCGTGTGCGAGTCTGGGTGCGTGTGCGAGTCTGGGTGCGTGTGTGAGTCTGGGTGCGTGTGGGTGCATGTGTGAGTCTGGGTGCGTGTGTGAGTCTGGGTGCGTGTGTGAGTCTGGGTGCGTGTGTGAGTCTGGGTGCGTGTGTGAGTGTGAGTCTGGGTGCGTGTGTGTGTGAGTCTGGGTGCGTGTGTGTGTGAGTCTGGGTGCGTGCGTGTGAGTCTGGGTGCGTGCGTGTGAGTCTGGGTGCGTGCGTGTGAGTCTGGGTGCGTGTGAGTCTGGGTGCGTGTGAGTCTGGGTGCGTGTGAGTCTGGGTGCGTGTGAGTCTGTTTGCGTGTGTGTGTGAGTCTGGGTGTGTGTGTGAGTCTGGGTGTGTGTGTGAGTCTGGGTGCGTGTGTGAGTCTGGGTGCGTGTGTGAGTCTGGGTGCGTGTGTGAGTCTGGGTGCGTGCGTGTGTGAGTCTGGGTGCGTGCGTGTGTGAGTCTGGGTGCGTGCGTGTGTGAGTCTGGGTGCGTGCGTGTGTGAGTCTGGGTGCGTGCGTGTGTGAGTCTGGGTGCGTGCGTGTGTGAGTCTGAGTGCGTGCGTGTGTGAGTCTGGGTGCGTGCGTGTGTGAGTCTGGGTGCGTGCGTGTGTGAGTCTGGGTGCGTGTGTGAGTCTGGGTGCGTGTGTGAGTCTGGGTGCGTGTGTGAGTCTGGGTGCGTGTGCGTGTATGAGTCTGGGTGCGTGTGGGGTGTGTGTGTGAGTGGGTGTGTGTGTGAGTCTAGGTGTGTGTGTGAGTCTGGGTGCGTGTGTGAGTCTGGGTGCGTGTATGAGTCTGGGTGTGCGTGTGAGTTTGGGTGCGTGTGTGCGTGTGAGTCTGGGTGCGTGTGTGCGTGTGAGTCTGGGTGTGTGTGTGAATCTGGGTGTGTGTGTGAGTCTGGGTGTGTGTGTGAGTCTGGGTGTGTGTGTGAGTCTGGGTGCGTGTGTGAGTCTGGGTGCGTGTGTGTGTGTGAGTGGGTGCTTGCGTGGGTGTGTGAGTGGGTGCGTGTGTGTGAGTCTGGGTGCGTGTGAGTCTGGGTGCGTGTGAGTCTGGGTGCGTGTGTGAGTATGGGTGTGTGTGTGAGTCTGGGTGCGTGTGTGAGTCTGGGTGTGTGTGAGTCTGGGTGTGTGTGTGTCTGGGTGTGTGTGAGTCTGGGTGTGGGTGCGTGTGTGAGTCTGGGTGTGGGTGCGTGTGTGAGTCTGGGTGTGGGTGCGTGTGTGAGTCTGGGTGTGGGTGCGTGTGTGAGTCTGGGTGTGGGTGCGTGTGTGAGTCTGGGTGCGTGTGTGAGTCTGGGTGTGGGTGCGTGTGTGAGTCTGGGTGCGTGTGTGAGTCTGGGTGTGGGGTGCGTGTGTGAGTCTGGGTGTGGGTGCGTGTGTGAGTCTGGGTGTGGGTGCGTGTGTGAGTCTGGGTGTGGGTGCGTGTGTGAGTCTGGGTGTGGGTGCGTGTGTGAGTCTGGGTGTGGGTGCGTGTGTGAGTCTGGGTGTGGGTGCGTGTGTGAGTCTGGGTGTGGGTGCGTGTGTGAGTCTGGGTGTGGGTGCGTGTGTGAGTCTGGGTGCGTGTCTGGGTGTGGGTGCGTGTGTGAGTCTGGGTGTGGGTGCGTGTGTGAGTCTGGGTGCGTGTGTGAGTCTGGGTGCGTGTGTGAGTCTGGGTGCGTGTGTGAGTCTGGGTGCGTGTGTGAGTCTGGGTGCGTGTGTGAGTCTGGGTGCGTGTGTGAGTCTGGGTGCGAGTGCGTGTGTGAGTCTGGGTGTGCGTGTGAGTCTGGGTGTGCGTGTGAGTCTGGGTGCTCCTGTGAGTCTGGGTGTGCGTGTGAGTCTGGGTGTGCGTGTGAGTCTGGGTGTGCGTGTGAGTCTGGGTGCGAGTGCGTGTGTGGGTGCGTGTGTGAGTCTGGGTGCGTGTGTGTGTGAGTCTGGGTGTGTGTGTGTGCGAGTCTGGGTGCGTGTGTGTGAGAGTCTGGGTGCGTGTGTGTGCGGGTCTGGGTGCGTGTGCGAGTCTGGGGGCGTGTGCGAGTCTGGGTGTGTGTATGAGTCTGAGTGGGTGCGTGTGGGGGTGTGTGGGGGTGTGTGTGTGAGTCAGGGTGTGTGTGGGTGCGTGTGTGAGTCTGGGTGCGTGTGTGAGTCTGGGTGCGTGTGGGTGCGTGTGTGAGTCTGGGTGCGTGTGTGAGTCTGGGTGCGTGTGTGAGTTTGGGTGCGTGTGTGAGTCTGGGTGCGTGCGTGTGTGAGTCTGGGTGCGTGCGTGTGTGAGTCTGGTTGCGTGCGTGTGTGAGTCTGGGTGCGTGTGTGAGTCTGGGTGCGTGCGTGTGTGAGTCTGGGTGCGTGCGTGTGTGAGTCTGGGGGCGTGTGTGAGTCTGGGTGCGTGTGTGAGTGGGTGCGTGTGTGAGTCTGGGTGCGTGTGTGTGTGAGTCTGGGTGTGTGTGTGTGTGTGAGTCTGGGTGCGTGTGTCTGAGTCTGGGTGCGTGTGTGTGCGAGTCTGGGTGCGTGTGCGAGTCTGGGTGCGTGTGTGAGTCTGGGTGCGTGTGTGAGTCTGGGTGCGTGCGTGTATGAGTCTGGTTGCGTGCGTGTGTGAGTCTGGGTGCGTGTGCGAGTCTGGGTGCGTGCGTGTGTGAGTCTGGGTGCGTGCGTGTGTGAGTCTGGGGGCGTGTGTGAGTCTGGGTGCGTGTGTGAGTGGGTGCGTGTGTGAGTGTGAGTCTGGGTGCGTGTGTGTGTGAGTCTGGGTGTGTGTGTGTGTGTGAGTCTGGGTGCGTGTGTCTGTGAGTCTGGGTGCGTGTGTGTGCGAGTCTGGGTGCGTGTGCGAGTCTGGGTGCGTGTGCGAGTCTGGGTGCGTGTGCGAGTCTGGGTGCGTGTGCGAGTCTGGGTGCGTGTGTGAGTCTGGGTGCGTGTGTGAGTCTGGGTGTGTGTGTGAGTGGGTGCGTGGGTGCGTGTGTGAGTCTGGGTGTGTGTGTGAGTCTGGGTGCGTGTGCGTGTGTGAGTCTGGGTGAGTGTGTGAGTCTGGGTGTGTGTGTGAGTCTGGGTGCGAGTGCGTGTGTGGGTGCGTGTGTGAGTCTGGGTGCGTGTGTGCTTGTGAGTCTGGGTGCGTGTGTGAGTCTGGGTGCGAGTGCGTGTGTGGGTGCGTGTATGAGTCTGGGTGCGTGTGTGCGTGTGAGTCTGGGTGTGCGTGTGAGTCTGGGTGCGTGTGAGTCTGGGTGCGTGTGAATCTGGGTGCGTGTGAGTCTGGGTGCGTGTGAGTCTGGGTGCGTGTGAGTCTGGGTGCGTGTGAGTCTGGGTGCGTGTGAGTCTGGGTGTGTGTGTGTGAGTCTGGGTGTGTGTGTGTGTGCGTCTGGGTGGGTGTGTGTGTGAGTCTGGGTGCGTGTGTGAGTGGGTGCGTGTGTGAGTCTGGGTGCGTGTGTGAGTCTGGGTGCGTGTGTGATTCTGGGTGCGTGTGTGAGTCTGGGTGCGTGTGTGAGTCTGGGTGCGTGTGTGTGTGAGTCTGGGTGCGTGTGTGTGTGAGTCTGGGTGCGTGTGTGTGTGAGTCTGGGTGCGTGTGTGTGTGAGTCTGGGTGCGTGTGTGTGTGAGTCTGGGTGCGTGTGTGAGTCTGGGTGCGTGTGTGAGTCTGGGTGCGTGTGTGAGTCTGGGTGCGTGTGTGAGTCTGGGTGCGTGTATGAGTCTGGGTGTGTGTGTGAGTCTGGGTGCGTGTGCGTGTGTGAGTCTGGGTGCGTGTATGAGTCTGGGTGTGTCTGTGAGTCTGGGTGCGTGTGTGAGTCTGGGTGCGTGTGAGTCTGGGTGTGTGTGTGAGTCTGGGTGCGTGTGTGAGTCTGGGTGCGTGTGTGAGTCTGGGTGCGTGTGCGTGTGTGAGTCTGGGTGCGTGTGTGAGTCTGGGTGCGTGTGTGAGTCTGGGTGCGAGTGCGTGTGTGAGTCTGGGTGTGTGTGTGAGTCTGGGTGCGTGTGTGAGTCTGGGTGCGTGTGTGTGTGTGAGTCTGGGTGCTTGCGTGGGTGTGTGAGTCTGGGTGCGTGTGTGTGAGTCTGGGTGCGTGTGTGTGAGTCTGGGTGCGTGTGAGTCTGACGTGTGAGTCTGGGTGCGTGTGAGTCTGGGTGCGTGTGAGTCTGGGTGCGTGTGAGTTTGGGTGTGTGTGTGAGTCTGGGTGTGTGTGTGAGTCTGGGTGTGTGTGTGTCTGGGTGCGTGTGTGTGTGTGTCTGGGTGCGTGTGTGTGTGAGTCTGGGTGTGTGTGTGAGTCTGGGTGTGTGTGTGAGTCTGGGTGTGTGTGTGTCTGGGTGCGTGTGTGTGTGTGTCTGGGTGCGTGTGTGTGTGTGTGTCTGGGTGTGTGTGTGTGTGAGTCTGGGTGCGTGTGTGAGTTTGGGTGCGTGTGTGAGTCTGGGTGTGTGTGTGAGTCTGGGTGTGTGTGTGAGTCTGGGTGTGTGTGTGTCTGGGTGCGTGTGTGTGTGTGTCTGGGTGCGTGTGTGTGTGTGTGTGTCTGGGTGTGTGTGTGTGTGTGAGTCTGGGTGCGTGTGTGAGTCTGGGTGGGTGTATGAGTCTGGGTGCGTGTATGTGTGTGTGTGGGGGTGAGTGGGTGCGTGGGTGCGTGTGTGAGTCTGGGTGTGTGTGTGAGTCTGGGTGCGTGTGCGTGTGTGAGTCTGGGTGAGTGTGTGAGTCTGGGTGTGTGTGTGAGTCTGGGTGCGAGTGCGTGTGTGGGTGCGTGTGTGAGTCTGGGTGCGTGTGTGCTTGTGAGTCTGGGTGCGTGTGTGAGTCTGGGTGCGAGTGCGTGTGTGGGTGCGTGTGTGAGTCTGGGTGCGTGTGTGCGTGTGAGTCTGGGTGTGCGTGTGAGTCTGGGTGCGTGTGAGTCTGGGTGCGTGTGAGTCTGGGTGCGTGTGAGTCTGGGTGCGTGTGAGTCTGGGTGCGTGTGAGTCTGGGTGCGTGTGAGTCTGGGTGTGTGTGTGTGAGTCTGGGTGTGTGTGTGTGTGAGTCTGGGTGCGTGTGTGAGTCTGGGTGGGTGTGTGTGTGTGTCTGGGCGTGTGTGTGTCTGGGCGTGTGTGTGTGTGAGTCTGGGTGTGGGTGTGTGTGAGTCTGGGTGTGGGTGTGTGAGTCTGGGTGTGGGTGTGTGAGTCTGGGTGTGGGTGTGTGAGTCTGGGTGTGGGTGTGTGAGTCTGGGTGCGTGTGTGTGTGTGTCTGGGTGCGTGTGTGTGTGAGTCTGGGTGCGTGCGTGTGTGAGTCTGGGTGCGTGTGTGAGTCTGGGTGCGTGTGTGTGTGTGAGTCTGGGTGCGTGTGTGTGTGTGAGTCTGGGTGCGTGTGTGTGTGTGTGAGTCTGGGTGCGTGTGTGTGTGTGTGAGTCTGGGCGCGTGCGTGTGAGTCTGGGCGCGTGCGTGTGAGTCTGGGCGCGTGCGTGTGAGTCTGGGTGCGTGTGAGTCTGGGTGCGTGTGAGTCTGGGTGCGTGTGAGTCTGGGTGCGTGTGAGTCTGCGTGGGGGTCTGGGTCTGGGTGTGCGTGTGAGTCTGGGTGTGCGTGTGAGTCTGGGTGTGCGTGTGAGTCTGGGTGTGTGTGAGTCTGGGTGCGTGTGTGAGTCTGGGTGCGTGTGTGAGTCTGGGTGCGTGTGTGAGTCTGGGTGCGTGTGTGAGTCTGGGTGCGTGTGTGAGTCTGGGTGCGTGTGTGAGTCTGGGTGCGTGTGTGAGTCTGGGTGTGTGTGTGAGTCTGGGTGTGTGTGTGAGTCTGGGTGGGCGTGTGAGTCTGGGTGCGTGTGTGAGTCTGGGTGCGTGTGTGAGTCTGGGTGCGAGTGCGTGTGTGGGTGCGTGTGTGAGTCTGGGTGCGTGTGTGTGTGAGTCTGGGTGCGTGTGTGTGCGAGTGAGTGCGTGTGCGAGTCTGGGTGCGTGTGCGAGTCTGGGTGCGTGTGCGAGTCTGGGTGCGTGTGCGAGTCTGGGTGCGTGTGTGAGTCTGGGTGCGTGTGGGTGCGTGTGTGAGTCTGGGTGCGTGTGTGAGTCTGGGTGCGTGTGTGAGTCTGGGTGCGTGTGTGAGTCTGGGTGCGTGTGTGAGTGTGAGTCTGGGTGCGTGTGTGTGTGTGAGTCTGGGTGCGTGTGTGTGTGAGTCTGGGTGCGTGTGTGTGAGTCTGGGTGCATGTGCGTGTGAGTCTGGGTGCGTGTGAGTCTGGGTGCGTGTGAGTCTGGGTGCGTGTGAGTCTGGGTGCGTGTGAGTCTGGGTGCGTGTGAGTTTGTTTGCGTGTGTGTGTGAGTCTGGGTGTGTGTGTGAGTCTGGGTGTGTGTGTGAGTCTGGGTGCGTGCGTGTGTGAGTCTGGGTGCGTGCGTGTGTGAGCCTGGGTGCGTGCGTGTGTGAGTCTGGGTGCGTGCGTGTGTGAGTCTGGGTGCGTGTGTGAGTCTGGGTGCGTGTGTGAGTCTGGGTGCGTGTGTGAGTCTGGGTGCGTGTGTGTGTGAGTCTGGGTGCGTGTGCATGTGTGAGTCTGGGTGCGTGTATGAGTCTGGGTGTGTCTGTGAGTCTGGGTGCGTGTGTGCGTGTGAGTCTGGGTGTGTGTGTGAGTCTGGGTGCGTGTGTGAGTCTGGGTGCGTGTGCGTGTGTGAGTCTGGGTGCGTGTGTGAGTCTGGGTGTGTGTGTGAGTCTGGGTGCGAGTGCGTGTGTGGGTGCGTGTGTGAGTCTGGGTGCGTGTGTGTGTGTGAGTGCGTGTGGGGGTGCGTGTGTGAGTCAGGGTGCGTGTGTGAGTCAGGGTGCGTGTGTGAGTCAGGGTGCGTGTGTGAGTCTGGGTTGTGTGTGAGTCTGGGTGCGTGTGTGTGTGAGTCTGGGTGCGTGGGTGTGTGAGTCTGGGTGCGTGTGTGAGTCTGGGTGCGTGTGTGAGTCTGGGTGCGTGTGTGTGTGTGGGGTGTGTGTGTGAGTGGGTGCGTGTGTGAGTCTAGGTGTGTGTGTGAGTCTGGGTGCGTGTGCGTGTGTGAGTCTGGGTGCGTGTATGAGTCTGGGTGTGTCTGTGAGTCTGGGTGCGTGTGTGCGTGTGAGTCTGGGTGCGTGTGTGCGTGTGAGTCTGGGTGTGCGTGTGAGTCTGGGTGTGTGTGTGAGTCTGGGTGTGTGTGTGAGTCTGGGTGCGTGTGTGAGTCTGGGTGCGTGTGTGTGTGTGAGTGGGTGCTTGCGTGGGTGTGTGAGTCTGGGTGCGTGTGTGTGAGTCTGGGTGCGTGTGTGCGTGTGAGTCTGGGTGCGTGTGTGCGTGTGAGTCTGGGTGCGTGTGTGAGTTTGGGTGTGTGTGAGTCTGGGTGTGTGTGTGTCTGGGTGTGTGTGTGAGTCTGGGTGTGGGTGTGTGTGTGAGTCTGGGTGTGGGTGTGTGTGTGAGTCTGGGTGTGGGTGAGTCTGGGTGCGTGTGAGTCTGGGTGCGTGTGAGTCTGTTTGCGTGTGTGTGTGAGTCTGGGTGTGTGTGTGAGTCTGGGTGCGTGTGTGAGTCTGGGTGCGTGCGTGTGTGAGTCTGGGTGCGTGCGTGTGTGAGTCTGGGTGCGTGCGTGTGTGAGTCTGGGTGCGTGCGTGTGTGAGTCTGGGTGCGTGTGTGAGTCTGGGTGCGTGTGTGAGTCTGGGTGCGTGTGTGAGTCTGGGTGCGTGTGTGAGTCTGGGTGCGTGTGTGTGTGAGTCTGGGTGCGTGTGCATGTGTGAGTCTGGGTGCGTGTATGAGTCTGGGTGTGTCTGTGAGTCTGGGTGCGTGTGTGCGTGTGAGTCTGGGTGTGTGTGTGAGTCTGGGTGCGTGTGTGAGTCTGGGTGCGTGTGCGTGTGTGAGTCTGGGTGCGTGTGTGAGTCTGGGTGTGTGTGTGAGTCTGGGTGCGAGTGCGTGTGTGGGTGCGTGTGTGAGTCTGGGTGCGTGTGTGTGTGTGAGTGCGTGTGGGGGTGCGTGTGTGAGTCAGGGTGCGTGTGTGAGTCAGGGTGCGTGTGTGAGTCAGGGTGCGTGTGTGAGTCTGGGTGCGTGTGTGAGTCTGGGTGCGTGTGTGTGTGAGTCTGGGTGCGTGTGTGTGTGAGTCTGGGTGCGTGTGTGAGTCTGGGTGCGTGTGTGAGTCTGGGTGCGTGTGCGTGTGAGTCTGGGTGCGTGTGTGTGTGAGTCTGGGTGCATGTGTGAGTCTGGGTGCGTGTGTGAGTCTGGGTGCGTGTGTGTGTGTGGGGTGTGTGTGTGAGTGGGTGCGTGTGTGAGTCTAGGTGTGTGTGTGAGTCTGGGTGCGTGTGCGTGTGTGAGTCTGGGTGCGTGTATGAGTCTGGGTGTGTCTGTGAGTCTGGGTGCGTGTGTGCGTGTGAGTCTGGGTGTGTGTGTGCGTGTGAGTCTGGGTGCGTGTGTGAGTCTGGGTGCGCGTGCGTGTGTGAGTCGGTGCGTGTGTGAGTCTGGGTGTGTGTGTGAGTCTGGGTGCGAGTGCGTGTGTGGGTGCGTGTGTGAGTCTGGGTGCGTGTGTGTGTGTGAGTGCGTGTGGGGGTGCGTGTGTAAGTCAGGGTGCGTGTGTGAGTCAGGGTGCGTGTGTGAGTCAGGGTGCGTGTGTGAGTCTGGGTGCGTGTGTGAGTCTGGGTGCGTGTGTGTGTGAGTCTGGGTGCGTGGGTGTGTGAGTCTGGGTGCGTGTGTGAGTCTGGGTGCGTGTGTGAGTCTGGGTGCGTGTGTGTGTGTGGGGTGTGTGTGTGAGTGGGTGCGTGTGTGAGTCTAGGTGTGTGTGTGAGTCTGGGTGCGTGTGCGTGTGTGAGTCTGGGTGCGTGTATGAGTCTGGGTGTGTCTGTGAGTCTGGGTGCGTGTGTGCGTGTGAGTCTGGGTGCGTGTGTGCGTGTGAGTCTGGGTGTGCGTGTGAGTCTGGGTGTGTGTGTGAGTCTGGGTGTGTGTGTGAGTCTGGGTGCGTGTGTGAGTCTGGGTGCGTGTGTGTGTGTGAGTGGGTGCTTGCGTGGGTGTGTGAGTCTGGGTGCGTGTGTGTGAGTCTGGGTGCGTGTGTGCGTGTGAGTCTGGGTGCGTGTGTGCGTGTGAGTCTGGGTGCGTGTGTGAGTTTGGGTGTGTGTGAGTCTGGGTGTGTGTGTGTCTGGGTGTGTGTGTGAGTCTGGGTGTGGGTGTGTGTGTGAGTCTGGGTGTGGGTGTGTGTGTGAGTCTGGGTGTGGGTGAGTCTGGGTGCGTGTGAGTCTGGGTGCGTGTGAGTCTGTTTGCGTGTGTGTGTGAGTCTGGGTGTGTGTGTGAGTCTGGGTGCGTGTGTGAGTCTGGGTGCGTGCGTGTGTGAGTCTGGGTGCGTGCGTGTGTGAGTCTGGGTGCGTGCGTGTGTGAGTCTGGGTGCGTGCGTGTGTGAGTCTGGGTGCGTGTGTGAGTCTGGGTGCGTGTGTGAGTCTGGGTGCGTGTGTGAGTCTGGGTGCGTGTGTGAGTCTGGGTGCGTGTGTGTGTGAGTCTGGGTGCGTGTGCATGTGTGAGTCTGGGTGCGTGTATGAGTCTGGGTGTGTCTGTGAGTCTGGGTGCGTGTGTGCGTGTGAGTCTGGGTGTGTGTGTGAGTCTGGGTGCGTGTGTGAGTCTGGGTGCGTGTGCGTGTGTGAGTCTGGGTGCGTGTGTGAGTCTGGGTGTGTGTGTGAGTCTGGGTGCGAGTGCGTGTGTGGGTGCGTGTGTGAGTCTGGGTGCGTGTGTGTGTGTGAGTGCGTGTGGGGGTGCGTGTGTGAGTCAGGGTGCGTGTGTGAGTCAGGGTGCGTGTGTGAGTCAGGGTGCGTGTGTGAGTCTGGGTGCGTGTGTGAGTCTGGGTGCGTGTGTGTGTGAGTCTGGGTGCGTGTGTGTGTGAGTCTGGGTGCGTGTGTGAGTCTGGGTGCGTGTGTGAGTCTGGGTGCGTGTGCGTGTGAGTCTGGGTGCGTGTGTGTGTGAGTCTGGGTGCGTGTGTGAGTCTGGGTGCGTGTGTGAGTCTGGGTGCGTGTGTGTGTGTGGGGTGTGTGTGTGAGTGGGTGCGTGTGTGAGTCTAGGTGTGTGTGTGAGTCTGGGTGCGTGTGCGTGTGTGAGTCTGGGTGCGTGTATGAGTCTGGGTGTGTCTGTGAGTCTGGGTGCGTGTGTGCGTGTGAGTCTGGGTGCGTGTGTGCGTGTGAGTCTGGGTGTGCGTGTGAGTCTGGGTGTGTGTGTGAGTCTGGGTGCGTGTGTGAGTCTGGGTGCGTGTGTGTGTGTGAGTGGGTGCTTGCGTGGGTGTGTGAGTCTGGGTGCGTGTGTGTGAGTCTGGGTGCGTGTGTGCGTGTGAGTCTGGGTGCGTGTGTGCGTGTGAGTCTGGGTGCGTGTGTGTCTGGGTGTGTGTGTGAGTCTGGGTGTGGGTGTGTGTGGGTGTGTGTGTGAGTCTGGGTGTGGGTGCGTGTGTGAGTCTGGGTGTGGGTGCATGTGTGAGTCTGGGTGTGGGTGCGTGTGTGAGTCTGGGTGCGTGTGTGAGTCTGGGTGCGTGTGTGAGTCTGGGTGCGTGTGTGAGTCTGGGTGCGTGTGTGCGAGTCTGGGTGCGTGTGCGAGTCTGGGTGCGTGTGCGAGTCTGGGTGCGTGTGCGAGTCTGGGTGTGTGTATGAGTCTGAGTGGGTGCGTGTGGGGGTGCGTGTGTGAGTGGGTGTGTGTGTGAGTCTGGGTGCGTGTGTGTGTCTGGGTGCGTGTGTGAGTCTGGGTGCGTGTGTCAGTGTGAGTCTGGGTGCGTGTGTGTGTGAGTCTGGGTGCGTGTGTGTGAGTCTGGGTGCATGTGCGTGTGAGTCTGGGTGCGTGTGAGTCTGGGTGCGTGTGAGTCTGGGTGCGTGTGAGTCTGGGTGCGTATGAGTCTGGGTGCGTGTGAGTCTGGGTGCGTGTGAGTCTGCGTGTGTGTGTGAGTCTGGGTGTGTGTGTGAGTCTGGGTGTGTGTGTGTGTGAGTCTGGGTGCGTGTGTGTGTGAGTCTGGGTGCGTGTGTGTGTGAGTCTGGGTGCGTGTGTGTGTGAGTCTGGGTGCGTGTGTGTGTGAGTCTGGGTGCGTGTGTGTGTGTGTCTGGGTGCGTGTATGTGTGTCTGGGTGCGTGTGTGTGTGAGTCTGGGTGCGTGTGTGTGAGTCTGGGTGCGTGTGTGTGTGTGTCTGGGTGTGTGTGTGTGTGAGTCTGGGTGCGTGTGTGTGTGAGTCTGGGTGCGTGTGTGTGTGAGTCTGGGTGCGTGTGTGTGTGAGTCTGGGTGCGTGTGTGTGTGTGTGTCTGGGTGCGTGTGTGTGTGAGTCTGGGTGCGTGTGTGTGTGAGTCTGGGTGTGTGTGTGTGTGAGTCTGGGTGCGTGTGTGTGTGTGTCTGGATGCGTGTGTGTGTGAGTCAGGGTGCGTGTGTGTGAGTCTGGGTGCGTGTGTGTGTGTGTGTCTGGGTGCGTGTGTGTGTGTGAGTCAGGGTGCGTGTGTGTGAGTCTGGGTGCGTGTATGTGTTAGTCTGGGTGTATGTGAGTCAGGGTGCGTGTGTGTGTGTCTGGGTGCGTGCGTGTCTGAGTCTGGGTGCGTGCGTGTGTGAGTCTGGGTGTGTGTGTGAGTCTGGGTGCGTGTGTGTGTGTGTGAGTCTGGGTGTGTGTGTGTGTGCGAGTCTGGGTGTGTGTGAGTCTGTTTGCGTGTGTGTGTGAGTCTGGGTGTGTGTGTGAGTCTGGGTGTGGGTGTGTGAGTCTGGGTGCGTGTGTGAGTCTGGGTGCGTGTGTGAGTCTGGGTGTGTGAGTCTGGGTGCGTGCGTGTGTGAGTCTGGGTGCGTGCGTGTGTGAGTCTGGGTGCGTGCGTGTGTGAGTCTGGGTGCGTGCGTGTGTGAGTCTGGGTGCGTGCGTGTGTGAGTCTGGGTGCGTGTGTGAGTCTGGGTGCGTGTGTGAGTCTGGGTGCGTGTGAGTCTGGGTGTGTGTGTGAGTCTGGGTGTGTGTGAGTCTGGGTGCGTGTGTGTGTGTGAGTCTGGGTGCGTGTGTGTGTGAGTCTGGGTGTGTGTGTGTGTGTGAGTCTGTGTGCGTGTGTCTGTGAGTTAGGGTGCGTGTGTGTGTGAGTTTGGGTGCGTGTGTGTGCGAGTCTGGGTGTGTGTGTAAGTCTGGGTGCGTGTGCGAGTCTGGGTGCGTGTGCGAGTCTGGGTGCGTGTGCGTGTCTGGGTGTGTGTGTGAGTCTGGGTGCGTGTGTGCGTGTGAGTCTCGGTGCGTGTATGAGTCTGGGTGCGTGTGTGCGTGTGAGTCTGGGTGTGTGTGTGAGTCTGGGTGTGTGTGTGAGTCTGGGTGTGTGTGTGAGTCTGGGTACGTGTGTGAGTCTGGGTGCGTGTGTGTGTGAGTCTGGGTGTGTGTGTGAGTCTGGGTGTGTGTGTGAGTCTGGGTGCGTGTGTGTGTGAGTCTGGGTGTGTGTGTGAGTCTGGGTGTGTGTGTGAGTCTGGGTGCGTGAGTGTGTGAGTCTGGGTGTGGGTGCGTGTGTGAGTCTGGGTGTGGGTGCGTGTGTGAGTCTGGGTGCGTGTGTGAGTCTGGGTGCGTGTGTGAGTCTGGGTGCGTGTGTGTGTGAGTCTGGGTGCGTGTGTGTGTGAGTCTGGGTGCGTGTGTGTGTGAGTCTGGGTGCGTGTGTGTGAGTCTGGGTGCATGTGCGTGTGAGTCTGCGTGTGTGTGTGAGTCTGGGTGTGTGTGAGTCTGGGTGTGTGTGAGTCTGGGTGTGTGTGTGAGTCTGGGTGTGTGTGTGAGGCTGGGTGCGTGTGTGAGTGTGGGTGCGTGTGTGTGTGTGTGAGTCTGGGTGCGTGAGTGAGTCTGGGTGCGTGTGTGTGTGTGTGAGTCTGGGTGCGTGTGTGAGTCTGGGTGCGTGTGTGCGTGAGTCAGAGTGCGTGTGAGTCTGGCTGCGTGTGAGTCTGCGTGTGTGTGTGAGTCTGCGTGTGTGTGTCAGTCTGCGTGTGTGTGTGTGAGTCTGTGTGTGTGTGTGAGTCTGCGTGTGTGTGTGAGTCTGGGTGTGTGTGTGTGTGAGTCTGGGTGTGTGTGTGTGTGTGAGTCTGGGTGCATGTGTGTGTGTGTGTCTGGGTGCGTGTGTGTGTGAGTCTGGGTGCGTGTGTGTGTGAGTCTGGGTGTGTGTGTGTGTGAGTCAGGGTGCGTGTGTGTGAGTCTGGGTGCGTGTGTGTGTGAGTCTGGGTGTGTGTGAGTCTGGGTGCGTGTGTGTGAGTCTGGGTGCGTGCGTGTGTGAGTCTGGGTGCGTGTGTGAGCCTGGGTGCGTGTGTGTGTGTGAGTCTGTTTGCGTGTGTGTGTGAGTCTGGGTGTGTGTGTGAGTCTGTGTGTGTGTGTGTGTGAGTCTGGGTGTGTGTGTGTGTGAGTCTGGGTGTGGGTGTGTGAGTCTGGGTGCGTGTGTGAGTCTGGGTGCGTGTGTGAGTCTGGGTGCGTGTGTGTGTGTGAGTCTGGGTGTGTGTGTGAGTCTGGGTGCGTGGGTGTGTGAGTCTGGGTGTGTGTGTGTGTGTGTGTGTGAGTCTGGGTGCGTGTGTCTGTGAGTCTGGGTGCGTGTGTGTGCGGGTCTGGGTGTGTGTGTGAGTCTGGGTGCGTGTGTGAGTCAGGGTGCGTGTGTGAGTCTGGGTGCGTGTGTGAGTCTGGGTGCGTGTGTGAGTCTGGGTGCGTGTGTGAGTCTGGGTGCGTGTGTGAGTCTGGGTGCGTGTGTGTGCGAGTCTGGGTGTGTGTGCGAGTCTGGGTGCGTGTGCGAGTCTGGGTGCGTGTGTGAGTCAGGGTGCGTGTGTGAGTCTGGGTGCGTGTGTGAGTCTGGGTGCGTGTGTGAGTCTGGGTGCGCGTGTGAGTCAGGGTGCGTGTGTGAGTCAGGGTGCGTGTGTGAGTCAGGGTGCGTGTGTGAGTCTGGGTGCGTGTGTGAGTCTGGGTGCGTGTGTGAGTGTGGGTGTGTGTGTGAGTCTGGGTGCGTGTGTGTGTGAGTCTGCGTGTGTGTGTGAGTCTGGGTGCGTGTGTGTGTGTGTCTGGGTGTGTGTGTGTGTGAGTCTGGGTGCGTGTGTGTGTGAGTCTGGGTGCGTGTGTGTGTGAGTCTGGGTGCGTGTGTGTGTGAGTCTGGGTGCGTGTGTGTGTGTGTGTCTGGGTGCGTGTGTGTGTGAGTCTGGGTGCGTGTGTGTGTGAGTCTGGGTGTGTGTGTGTGTGAGTCTGGGTGCGTGTGTGTGTGTGTCTGGATGCGTGTGTGTGTGAGTCAGGGTGCGTGTGTGTGAGTCTGGGTGCGTGTGTGTGTGTGTGTCTGGGTGCGTGTGTGTGTGTGAGTCAGGGTGCGTGTGTGTGAGTCTGGGTGCGTGTATGTGTTAGTCTGGGTGTATGTGAGTCAGGGTGCGTGTGTGTGTGTCTGGGTGCGTGCGTGTGTGAGTCTGGGTGCGTGCGTGTGTGAGTCTGGGTGTGTGTGTGAGTCTGGGTGCGTGTGTGTGTGTGTGAGTCTGGGTGTGTGTGTGAGTCTGGGTGCGTGTGTGTGTGAGTCTGGGTGCGTGTGTGAGTCTGGGTGTGGGTGCGTGTGTGAGTCTGGGTGTGTGTGTGAGTCTGGGTGCGTGTGTGTGTGAGTCTGCGTGTGTGTGTGAGTCTGGGTGTGTGTGAGTCTGGGTGTGTGTGTGAGTCTGCGTGTGTGTGTGAGTCTGGGTGTGTGTGAGTCTGGGTGTGTGTGTGCGTGAGTCAGAGTGCGTGTGAGTCTGGGTGCGTGTGAGTCTGCGTGTGTGTGTGAGTCTGGGTGCGTGTGTGTGTGTGTGTCTGGGTGCGTGTGTGTGTGTGAGTCTGGGTGCGTGTGTGAGTCTGGGTGCGTGTGTGTGTGAGTCTGGGTGCGTGTGTGTGAGTCTGGGTGCATGTGCGTGTGAGTCTGCGTGTGTGTGTGAGTCTGGGTGTGTGTGAGTCTGGGTGTGTGTGTGCGTGAGTCAGAGTGCGTGTGAGTCTGGGTGCGTGTGAGTCTGCGTGTGTGTGTGAGTCTGGGTGTGTGTGTGAGGCTGGGTGCGTGTGTGAGTCTGGGTGCGCGTGTGTGTGTGTGAGTCTGGGTGCGTGTGTGAGTCTGGGTGCGTGTGTGTGTGTGTGAGTCTGGGTGCGTGTGTGAGTCTGGGTGCGTGTGTGCGTGAGTCAGAGTGCGTGTGAGTCTGGGTGCGTGTGAGTCTGGGTGCGTGTGTGAGTCTGCGTGTGTGTGTCAGTCTGCGTGTGTGTGTGAGTCTGCGTGTGTGTGTGAGTCTGCGTGTGTGTGTGAGTCTGGGTGTGTGTGTGTGTGAGTCTGGGTGCGTGTGTGAGTCTGGGTGCGTGTGTGTGTGAGTCTGGGAGCGTGTGTGAGTCTGGGTGCGTGTGTGTGTGTGTGGGGGTGTGAGTCTGGGTGCGTGTGTGAGTCTGGGTGCGTGTGTGTGTGATTCTGGGTGCGTGTATGAGTCTGGGTGTGTGTGTGCGTGTGAGTCTGGGTGCGTGTATGTGTGAGTCTGGGTGCGTGTGTGAGTCTGGGTGCGTGTGTGTGTGAGTCTGGGTGCGTGTGTGAGTCTGGGTGCGTGTGTGTGTGTGTGGGGGTGTGAGTCTAGGTGCGTGTGTGAGTCTGGGTGCGTGTATGAGTCTGAGTGTGTGTGTGCGTGTGAGTCTGGGTGCGTGTGTGAGTCTGGGTGTGGGTGTGTGAGTCTGGGTGCGTGTGTGCGTGTGAGTCTGGGTGCGTGTGTGCGTGTGAGTCTGGGTGTGTGTGTGAGTCTGGGTGCGTGTGTGAGTCTGGGTGCGTGTGTGAGTCTGGGTGCGTGTGTGTGCGAGTCTGGGTGTGTGTGCGAGTCTGGGTGCGTGTGCGAGTCTGGGTGCGTGTGTGAGTCAGGGTGCGTGTGTGAGTCTGGGTGCGTGTGTGAGTCTGGGTGCGTGTGTGAGTCTGGGTGCGTGTGTGAGTCTGGGTGCGTGTGTGAGTGTGGGTGTGTGTGTGAGTCTGGGTGCGTGTGTGTGTGAGTCTGCGTGTGTGTGTGAGTCTGGGTGCGTGTGTGTGTGTGTCTGGGTGTGTGTGTGTGTGAGTCTGGGTGCGTGTGTGTGTGAGTCTGGGTGCGTGTGTGTGTGAGTCTGGGTGCGTGTGTGTGTGAGTCTGGGTGCGTGTGTGTGTGTGTGTCTGGGTGCGTGTGTGTGTGAGTCTGGGTGCGTGTGTGTGTGAGTCTGGGTGTGTGTGTGTGTGAGTCTGGGTGCGTGTGTGTGTGTGTCTGGATGCGTGTGTGTGTGAGTCAGGGTGCGTGTGTGTGAGTCTGGGTGCGTGTGTGTGTGTGTGTCTGGGTGCGTGTGTGTGTGTGAGTCAGGGTGCGTGTGTGTGAGTCTGGGTGCGTGTATGTGTTAGTCTGGGTGTATGTGAGTCAGGGTGCGTGTGTGTGTGTCTGGGTGCGTGCGTGTGTGAGTCTGGGTGCGTGCGTGTGTGAGTCTGGGTGTGTGTGTGTGAGTCTGGGTGCGTGTGTGTGTGAGTCTGGGTGTGTGTGTGAGTCTGGGTGCGTGTGTGTGTGAGTCTGGGTGCGTGTGTGAGTCTGGGTGTGGGTGCGTGTGTGAGTCTGGGTGTGTGTGTGAGTCTGGGTGCGTGTGTGTGTGAGTCTGCGTGTGTGTGTGAGTCTGGGTGTGTGTGAGTCTGGGTGTGTGTGTGAGTCTGCGTGTGTGTGTGAGTCTGGGTGTGTGTGAGTCTGGGTGTGTGTGTGCGTGAGTCAGAGTGCGTGTGAGTCTGGGTGCGTGTGAGTCTGCGTGTGTGTGTGAGTCTGGGTGCGTGTGTGTGTGTGTGTCTGGGTGCGTGTGTGTGTGTGAGTCTGGGTGCGTGTGTGAGTCTGGGTGCGTGTGTGAGTCTGGGTGCGTGTGTGTGTGAGTCTGGGTGCGTGTGTGTGAGTCTGGGTGCATGTGCGTGTGAGTCTGCGTGTGTGTGTGAGTCTGGGTGTGTGTGAGTCTGGGTGTGTGTGTGCGTGAGTCAGAGTGCGTGTGAGTCTGGGTGCGTGTGAGTCTGCGTGTGTGTGTGAGTCTGGGTGTGTGTGTGAGGCTGGGTGCGTGTGTGAGTCTGGGTGCGCGTGTGTGTGTGTGAGTCTGGGTGCGTGTGTGAGTCTGGGTGCGTGTGTGTGTGTGTGAGTCTGGGTGCGTGTGTGAGTCTGGGTGCGTGTGTGCGTGAGTCAGAGTGCGTGTGAGTCTGGGTGCGTGTGAGTCTGGGTGCGTGTGTGAGTCTGCGTGTGTGTGTCAGTCTGCGTGTGTGTGTGAGTCTGCGTGTGTGTGTGAGTCTGCGTGTGTGTGTGAGTCTGGGTGTGTGTGTGTGTGAGTCTGGGTGCGTGTGTGAGTCTGGGTGCGTGTGTGTGTGAGTCTGGGAGCGTGTGTGAGTCTGGGTGCGTGTGTGTGTGTGTGGGGGTGTGAGTCTGGGTGCGTGTGTGAGTCTGGGTGCGTGTGTGTGTGATTCTGGGTGCGTGTATGAGTCTGGGTGTGTGTGTGCGTGTGAGTCTGGGTGCGTGTATGTGTGAGTCTGGGTGCGTGTGTGAGTCTGGGTGCGTGTGTGTGTGAGTCTGGGTGCGTGTGTGAGTCTGGGTGCGTGTGTGTGTGTGTGGGGGTGTGAGTCTAGGTGCGTGTGTGAGTCTGGGTGCGTGTATGAGTCTGAGTGTGTGTGTGCGTGTGAGTCTGGGTGCGTGTGTGAGTCTGGGTGTGGGTGTGTGAGTCTGGGTGCGTGTGTGCGTGTGAGTCTGGGTGCGTGTGTGCGTGTGAGTCTGGGTGTGTGTGTGAGTCTGGGTGCGTGTGTGAGTCTGGGTGCGTGTGTGAGTCTGGGTGCGCGTGTGAGTCTGGGTGCGTGTGTGCGTGTGAGTCTGGGTGCGTGTGTGCGTGTGAGTCTGGGTGCGTGTGTGAGTCTGGGTGCGTGTGTGAGTCTGGGTGCGTGTGTGAGTCTGGGTGCGCGTGTGAGTCTGGGTGCGTGTGCGTGTGTGAGTCTGGGTGCGTGTATGAGTCTGGGTGTGTCTGAGTCTGTGTGCGTGTGAGTCTGGGTGCGTGTGTGCGTGTGAGTCTGGGTGTGTGTGTGAGTCTGGGTGCGTGTGAGTCTGGGTGCGTGTGCGTGTGTGAGTCTGGGTGTGTGTGTGTCTGGGTGCGTGTGTGGGTCTGGGTGCGTGTGTGTGTGTGAGTCTGGGTGCTTGCGTGGGTGTGTGAGTGGGTGCGTGTGTGTGAGTCTGGGTGCGTGTATGAGTCTGGGTGCGTGTGTGAGTCTGGGTGCGTGTGTGCGTGTGAGTCTGGGTGCGTGTGAGTCTGGGTGTGTGTGTGAGTCTGGGTGCGTGTGTGAGTCTGGGTGCGTGTGTGAGTCTGGGTGTGAGTGCGTGTGTGGGTGCGTGTGTGAGTCTGGGTGCGTGTGTGCGTGTGAGTCTGGGTGTGTGTGTGAGTCTGGGTGCGTGTGTGAGTCTGGGTGTGGGTGCGTGTGTGAGTCTGGGTGCGTGTGTGTGTGTGAGTGCGTGTGGGGGTGCGTGTGTGAGTCTGGGTGCGTGTGTGTGTGAGTCTGGGTGCGTGTGTGTGTGAGTCTGGGTGCGTGCGTGTGTGAGTCTGGGTGTGTGTGTGTGAGTCTGGGTGCATGCGTGTGTGAGCCTGGGTGCGTGCCTGTGTGAGTCTGGGTGCGTGCGTGTGTGAGTCTGGGTGCGTGTGTGTGTGAGTCTGGGTGCGTGTGTGTGTGAGTCTGGGTGCGTGTGTGTGTGAGTCTGGGTGCGTGTGCGAGTCTGGGTGCGTGTGTGTGTGAGTCTGGGTGCGTGTGCGAGTCTGGGTGCGTGTGTGTGTGAGTCTGGGTGCGTGTGTGTGTGTGTGTGAGTCTGGGTGCGTGTGTGTGTGTGAGTCTGGGTGCGTGTGTGTGTGTGAGTCTGTGTGCGTGTGTGTGTGTGTGTCTGGGTGCGTGTGTGTGTGAGTCTGTGTGCGTGTGTGCGTGAGTCTGGGTGTGTGTGTGAGTCTGGGTGTGTGTGTGAGTCTGGGTGTGTGTGTGAGTCTGGGTGCGTGTGCGAGTCTGGGTGCGTGTGTGTGTGTGAGTCTGTGTGCGTGTGTGTGTGTGAGTCTGGGTGCGTGTGTGTGAGTCTGGGTGCGTGTGTGTACATGTGGTTCTGTAGCTAATTCCCTGCCTGTAACCATGGAGGGCTGTTTGACTGGTCTGGGCACTGCTTTGTAGAGAAGGGTGTGTCTCTCCTCTCAGCACTCAATCACACATCGCTCGTAGTCTGTAGCTCTTGCATTCCTTTCTGTATTGATGATTTACCGTATGTAATCTGTCTGTCATTCTTCCCTCTCTCCCCTTCCTTCTCTTTCCCCACCTCATTCTTTCCCACTCTTTCCCCCCACACATTCCCTCCCCCACCTCTCTCCTCTTTGCTACTCTCTCCCTCACTTGCTTTCATGTCTCTCATTTGCTTTCTTTGTGCACTCTCATTCTCTCTCTCGCTCTACCTCTGTCTTCACACAGTCATACCTCTCTACCCCCCTCTGTTGCTCTTGTGGTACTTCAGTGATTTGAATCCTTTCTGTTCCTTCAGAACCACCAGGGACCTTGCGCTCGACACCCAGGCCTGTAAGTGAACACATGATAAATGCTGTTTCCAGTAAGGACCTTTATTAACCACATTAGGAACTGACATGTTGTATTAAAAATTGAATAAGCTTTGACACAACATTGGGATGCAATGCCAGTCTGTGTAATATTTAGAATGATATTCTTCAAATGATCAACATGAATAAACATTTTACACTTCACACACAGACAGACATTGACCAGAAGTGTTTGACCACATCAGTCTGGTCTGGAAAAAGCAATAAGCAAGGAGGAGAGTTAAAAAAACATTTGGCAGACATACGTACTTGCTGCAATGATCTTATAAAAACATTGATTTATATAAAGAAACACACATGGGCCTAGAAGTTGGATGCTTTGGTGTCTCACTTTTACGGAGAAAACCGCTTAAAACCAACTTTGCTTGGATTAGACAGTGGTGAGGATTTAATGATGAAATATATTGAGGAAGTTTAGGACTGAGGGATTGTGGATATATGGCAAGAGAGCTGTGTTTGCACAATCAACCATTAATGGTGGAGCATCTTGATGGGCTGAATGGCCTACTCTTGCTCCTTTTTCTGCTCCAGTTGTGATCACACCTACTGTGATCACACAATTGGATCAGGCACATCAGCTTGGCTGACGACCCAGGGACTGACTGCTTTTGGATGTGCTTCCTGTAATCTCCGGGTGATAGTCATACTGCCCCGAAACAAGCTCATTGGGTCTCTGTGCCTGTGACCACGATCGTAGCTGAGATCCTGGCTCAGATACTTGCTAAATGTCGACCACCCCATCTGGCAGTGCGTTCCATATTCCAACCCCAATCCCCCCTCAGATCCGCTGGAAACCTCTTAGTCGGAATCAAGGGATATGGGGAGAAAGCAGGAACGGGGTACTGATTTTGGATGGTCAGCCATGATCATATTGAAGGGTGGTGCTGGCTCGAAGGGCCGAATGGCCTCCTCCTTCACCTATTTTCTATGTTTCTAGTCCTTACCATAAGAACATGCCATTTAAATTCACATACCTCTGCCGTAGTGAAAAAGTTTCTCATTATCTCCCCTCATCATTCTGTCCACCTTCATCACCACCCTCCATAGCCTCGTCTAGTCTGAGGGAAACAAACGCAGTCTCCACCCTCTCTCTTCATCACCGAAACTCTTCATCCCAGGCAAAAATAGACAATATGTGCAGGAGTAGGCCATTCGGCCCTTCCAGCCAGCACCGACATTCACTGTCATCATGCAACCTCCTGGTGAATCTCCTCTGCACCCTCTCCAGTCCAACCACAACAGTGATGTGGTAACTATAACGGCACACAATCGTTCACTTGTGGCCTGACCAATGCTTTACAAACTTGTACCATAATCTTCATTGAACATCTCAACATCTACCGTGTCCTGTCCCTGAGGATCTGCATCTCAATCCTTCATCCTTCTAAACATTGACGAATACGCATACAACTTCTTTCACCACTTGTACTGATACAACAATCCCAGGGTGAATCCTTGTGAACTGCTCGTACTAAACCATTGGAGTGCAATTTCATCACACACGGCCAATTCAGTTAAAGTGCACATTAACAATTTACATTGCGAAATTAAACTCCGGAATGGGTCAATCCAACTTCTATTTGATGATTATGTTTAATGAACCTGCATGACATGAAGTCCACTTCACAAAAGCACCTGCAGTAGATTCAGATATTCCGCTGTGCCGATTCACACTCTCCCTTTAACTCCACGGTGGTTATCTCGTGGTCGTCTCCTGGGCTCCTTTGAAGCAACTGGGGTCCTGTTTCTCACTCCCCCATCGAACATACAGGGGAGGGGCCCTGTTCATATTCTCCTTTCACTGAGGATGGAACCCTTGGTTGCTATGTACCCTTTGTCCACAAGAGGGCCCTGTTTGTCATTCTCCGCTTGTCCCAACGCACATATTGACACAGCCCAGCCCTGAAGCTGTTCACTTTATACTTTCCCTCGCTAACCTTAAACGCAACCTGGGCCCATTTCCCACACTTCCTTTAAACTCACGGACCCCATTTCCTGGGCCACACACAAATTGGAGGAACAGCACCACATATTTTGAAGATAGACACAAAAAGCTGGAGTAACTCAGCAGGATAGGCATTATCTCAGGAGAGAAGGAATGGGTAACGTTTCGGGTGGAGACCCTTCTTCAGTCTGTCCCGCTGAATTACTCCAGCTTATTGTGTCTATCTTCGATTTAAACCAGCATCTGCAGTTCCATCTTACAAGGCATCTCATATTTCGCTTGGGCACCTTAAACCCAGTGGCATGAACATTGATTTCTCTAATTTCAAGTAACCTTTGCATTCCCTCTCTCTCTTTGCCCCTCCCCTGTCTAGTCTTCTTGCTAGTTCCACTGTTCACATCCATATATCCCTTTCTTTATCATCTCTTCCACAACCAACAACGGGCCATTGTGGGCTCCACCTTTGCTTGGTCGTCGGTGCCGGCTCTGATTTGTTCTGAACCTTTTCATACCACTAGTTGCCCTCTGCCCTGACACTCAGTCTGAAGAAAGGTCTTGACCCAAAACGTCACCCATTCCTTCTCTCCAGAGATGCTGCCTTGTCCTGCTGAGTTACTCCAGCATTTTGTGTCCACCTCCCTTTAGCCTCACTGTGTTGATCAGATAATGTATTATGCTGTGTGATTGCTAATAGAGTGAATTAAACGTGTGCTGGTGCATTAGTTGTGGTAACATCCATCAGTGTGGGGAATCTGCCCGTCAGACACCTCCCGAGCTGGAGTGTGCAGGATGATCCGAGTGTTACTGCAGTCATGTTGATGATGGTGGATGGATAGGATTTATCTCCAGTAGCACAGCTATACTTACACACGGTTTACACACAGACTTAGATCAAAGCCTCGGCATTATTTTATGAAAAACTCACTCCAGGAAAAGGAAGGGTTGAAAATCTTGCACGGGTGGGAAGTTTACTGCTCTTTGGGAGATGCCATGTCTTCCTGGGTGTGGATGATGTGAAACAGAGTGACGTTGAACAGCACCTGGTGGCCATTGTTCCAGGCGTACAGCGTGCGGTCTCTGGCGTTGTAGTCCAGCATGGAGATGTGGAAGTACTGGTTATGGAAGGGGATGTCGATATATTCGTAGTTGGATGTTTTGGTGGAGTAGGCGTAGTAGACCTTGGCACCGGTCAGGTGTGAGTTGGTGACGTACAGAGTGCCACAGATCATGAACGCCTCTCCAGCACTCCTCTTGGGGTAGCCCGTGTTCCAACTGCGCTGTACCTCCAGCGACTGGCTGTCCAGCTGGCTGATCACGATGTTCCCCGCATTCTGATTGGTGGCGTAGACGGCCCAGACTCCCCCCTCGTCGGCCATCAGGTCGATGTCTGAGAACCCCCCCCATGTGTACGGGTACACGTTATTGAAGCCGGCGTACTCCAGGCTACGCTGGGCCTGCACGGATCCCGACTGGAAGTTGTACCTGATCAGCGTGTTGCTCTGATACTTATTGAAGTAGAGGGAGCCGTTATAGACCAGGTGATTGGTGCCAGCCCAGGAATAGGGCAGGCGGAACAGCCGGTAATCCTCTCCGCTCACAAAGTCTGCCATGGATTGGTATTCCCGCACCACCTTGCTGCTCGTGTAGCCATCCATGTACCACACCTAGGAGAAATCCCAGGCAGTCACCGTTACCAGCAACCCCAGTAGGCAACTCACTCTCACATGCTTCATACTGTACAGCAACCCCAGTCAGTAACACACGCTCACATGCTTCATACTGTACAGCAACCCCAGTCAGTAACACACGCTCACATGCTTCATACTGTACACTGCTGCCAGCAACCCCAGTCAGTAACTCACGCTCACGTGCTTCATACTGTACAGCAACCCCAGTCAGTAACTCACGCTCACATGCTTCATACTGTACAGCAACCCCAGTCAGTAACACACGCTCACGTGCTTCATACTGTCCACTGCTACCAGCAACCCCAGTCAGTAACTCACTCACATGCTTCATACTGTATGTTGCTTGGGCAGCTTACAACCCAGCGGTATGAATATTGATTTATCTAACTACAAGTAACTCTTGCATCCCCTCCCTCTCTGTCCCTCTCCCATCCAAGTTATTGTGCTAGTTTCAAAGTCGTCTTGTTGAGTCTCATTGTCTTTACCTCATTTTCAGCTAGCTCACAGATAACAATGGCCTGTTTCATTTTATCATCATTACGTTTTTGCATATCTTTCATTCCTTTGTTGGGGTCAAGGAAAGAGCGTTCACGTCATGGCCCTGTTTCCACCACCACGCATAAGAAGCTCAAGACAGACACCATTGTATGCAGATGCCAAGAAGTGTGTTCAACTCTGGCTGAACAACTACTAACCTTGTGTGTGGACTCAATAAGAGGAATATTCCTTTGTTCTATATATATATATACACTATTTAAAAGTCTCAACTTGTTTGTCTGTGATCTCAAGGAGCTACGCCAAAACGGTACACAATAGCACAACATTTTATTTTAAGTCCAGTGATGGGGGAGGCAGGGGAGTGCTGGAATCTTACGTTTGGCTACGGGTTAGTGGTGCAATACTGCATTAGGGAACGGTTTGCGTTGGGGGAGCAGGCCTCCCGTATGACAGGGACCCAGTGGGTCCCAGTTGGTCTAGTATCTTTCTACATCACTGTCTATATCTCTCGTTTCCCTTTCCCCTGACTCTCAGTCGGAAGAAGGATCTCAACGTTAAAGGAACGTCACCCGTTCCTTTACTCCGGAGATGTGGTCTGACCCGCTGAGTTACTCCAGCTTTTTGTGTCTCTTCGGTTTAAAACCAGAATCTGCAGTTCATATGGTCATATGTGATGGGAGAAGAATTAGGCCATTCGGTCCATCAAGTCTACTCCGCCATTCAATCATGACTGATCTAACCCCATTCTCCTGCCTTCTCCCCATAACCCCTGGCACCCCTGAATTTATCTATCTCTGCCTTAAAAATATCCACTGACTTGGCCTCCACAACCCTCTGTGGAAAATAATTTCACAGATTCACCACACTCTGGCTAAAGAAATTCCTCCTCATCTCCTTCCTAAACAAATGTCCTTTAATTCTGAGGCTGTGCCCTCTGGTCCTAGACTCTCCCACTAGTGGAAAGTCTTCCTTCCTACACATTCTCTCACCCGCTTCAACTGTGGCCAACAAAATGAAGCAAAACTCCGTTAACCCGGCACACACAGGACCTTTGCACTTTCCAGACCATCGGACCGACTCCTGTTTATACACCGTCACACTGAAATCACTTCTTCTTTAAGATGTTGCACGGCAGGACAGTAAACTTTCCATTAAAGGGAGAGCATGAAAAGGCTCCAGCAAGTCTAAGGGAAGTGAGGGAAGTGGTGTTAGGTAAATTGAGTGGATTAAAGGCCGATAAATCCCCAGGGCCAGATAGGCTGCATCCCAGAGTACTTAAGGAAGGCAGATGCAGTATAATGTGGATAAATGTGAGGTTATCCACTTTGGTGGCAAAAACAGGAAAGTAGACTATTATTTATTGTAGGGAATTGAAGAATACAGTTGAACAGAGGGATCTGGGAATAACCGTGCATAGTTCCTTGAAGGTGGAATCTCATATAGATAGGGTGGTAAAGAAAGCTTTTGGTATGCTAGCCTTTATAAATCAGAGCATTGAGTATAGAAGCTGGGATGTAATGTTAAAATTGTACAAGGCATTGGTGAGACCAAATCTGGAGTATGGTGTACAATTTTGGTCGCCCAATTATAGGAAGGATGTCAACAAAATAGAGAGGGTACAGAGGAGATTTACTAGAATGTTGCCTGGGTTTCAACAGCTAAGTTACAGAGATAGGTTGAATAAGGTAGGTCTTTATTCTCTGGAGCGCAGAAGGTTAAGGGGGGACTTGATAGAGGTCTTTAAAATGATGAGAGGGATAGACAGAGTTGATGTGGACAAGCTTTTCCCTTTGAGAATAGGGAAGATTCAAACAAGAGGACATGACATTAGAATTAAGGGACAGAAGTTTAAGGGTAACATGAGGGGGAACTTCTTTACTCAGAGAGTGGTAGCGGTGCGGAATGAGCTTCCAGTGGAAGTGGTGGCGGCAGGTTCGTTGGTATCATTTAAAAATAAATTGGATAGGCATATGGATGAGAAGGGTATGGAGGGTTATGGTATGAGTGCAGGCAGGTGCAACTAAGGGAAAAAAGTTGTTCGGCACGGATTTGAAGGGCCGAGATGGCCTGTCTCCGTGCTGTAATTGTTAAATGGTTATATATTTGAATGGTGGCTGATTAGGAAAAGGGGAGATGCAACAATACCTGGGTGTCATGGTACACCAGTCATTGAAAGTAGGCATGCAGGTGCAGCAGGCAGTGAAGAAAGCGAATGGTATGTTAGCATTCATAGCAAAAGGATTTGAGTATAGGAGCAGGGAGGTTCTACTGCAGTTGTACAGGGTCTTGGTAAGACCACACCTGGAGTATTGCGTACAGTTTTGGTCTCCTAATTTGAGGAAAGGCATTCTTGCCATAGAGGGAGTACAGAGAAGGTTCACCAGACTGATTCCTGGGATGGCAGGACTTTCATATGAAGAAAGACTGGATAGACTCGGCATGTACTCGCTAGAATTTAGAAGATTGAGGGGGGATCTTAAAGAAACTTACAAAATTCTTAAGGGGTTGGACAGGCTAGATGCAGGAAGATTGTTCCCAATGTTGGGGAAGTCCAGAACAAGGGGTCATATTTATGGATAAGGGGGAAGTCTTTTATGACCGAGATGAGAAAAACATTTTTCACACAATGGAATTCTATGGAATTCTCTGCCACAGAAGGTAGTTGAGGTCAGTTCATTGGCTATATTTAAGAGGGAGTTAGATGTGGCCCTTGTGGCTAAAGGGATCAGGGGGTATAGAGAGAAGGCAGGTACAGGATACTGAGTTGGATGATCAGCCATGATCATATTGAATGGCGGTGCAGGCTCGAAGGGCCAAATAGCCTACTCCTGAACCTATTTTCTATGTTTCTATGAGTGTGGGGACATGTGATTCAAAGGGCACTGGTGATTCAGGAGGAGTGCAGGATTCAGCACTTTAACCATATAACTATATAACAATTACTGCATGGAAACAGGCCTTCTCGGCCCTTCCAGTCCGTGCCGACCATTTACATTCCCCTAGTCCCATCTACCTGCACTCAGACCATACCCCTCAATTCCCTTCCTGTCCATATACCTATCCACTTTACTTTTAAATGTTAAAATCGATCCTGCCTCCACCACTTCTGCTGAAAGCTCATTCCACACAGCCACAACTCTCTGAGTAAATCAGTTCCCCCTCATGTTACCCCTAAACCTCTGTCCCTTAATTCTCATGTCATGCCCTCTTGTTTGAATCTTCCCAACCATCAATGGGAAAAGCTTATCCACGTCAACTCTGTCTATCTCTTTCATCATTTTAAAGACCTCAATCAAGTCCCCCCTTAACCTTCTGCACTCCAAAGAATAAAGACCCAACTTGTTCAACCTTTCTCTGTAACTTAGTTGCTGGAACCCAGGCAACATTCTAGTAAACCTCCTCTGTACTCTCTCTATTTTGTTGACATCCTTCCTATAATTAGGCGACCAAAATTGTACACCATACTCCAGAATTGGTCTCACCAATGCCTTGTACAATTTTAACATTACTTCCCTACTCCTATATTAAATTCTCTAATTTATAAAGGCCAGCACACCAAAAGCTTTCTTTACCACCTTATCTACATGCGATTCCACCTTCAGGGAACTATGCACAGTTATTCCAAGATCCCTCTGTTCCACAGCATTCCTCAATTCCCTACCATTTACCATGTATGTCCTATTTTGATTTGTCCAGCCAAGATGTAGCACCTCACACTTATCAGCATTAAACTCCATCTGCCATCTTTCAGCCCACTCTTCCAAATGGCCCAAATCTCTCTGTAGACTTTGAAAATCTACCTCATTATCCACAGCACCACTTATCTTAGTATCATCTGCATACTTACTTATCCAATTTTCCACCCCATCCACTTTAGTCTAGTTTATTGTCACGTGTACCGAGGTACAGTGAAAAGATTATGTTGCATGCTATTCAGTCAGCAGAAAGACAATACACGATTATAATCGAGCCGTTGACAGTGAATAGATGTATGATAAGGGAATGACGTTTAGTGCAAGGTAAAGCCAGCAAAGTCTGATCAATGATAGTCCGAGGGTCACCAATGAGGTAGATAGTAGTTTAGGTCTGCTGTCTAGTTGCGCCAGCCAGATGCCAACACATCTGGATTCCTGAAGAATCTGAGGGATGATTTGTTTGCTCTACACTGTAAGTAGCTTGGGCACAAGCACTGATCCCTTTGTACACCAGTCCCACTTCCTGAAAGGCCTATTTATTCCAAAGTGGAGGCATTAACACTGGAGGTAAGGAATAAACAAGGATGACGCTGGGTACCGTGGCATATCCTTGGCAGAATTGGGACATTTTGGTTCCACAACATTTTGTAAGTTTATCAGGAGCACAAGGGTTAGACAGGGCAAGAGAAGGTCACCTGAGGATTCGGAGGCCAACCTTGTTTGGAGGCTGGCGTGTGGACAAGGTCCTCAGGACACATCTCTATATTTACCAGAACGAAGGTTGTAGGTCATGAGTACACTGGTGTTGCAGAGCAACTCAGTGTTGAGAAGGTTCTAGAATCATCAGAATGGAGACTCCCCAGGGTTGCTGAAGTCTATCCCAAGGCATGATGGAGATGGCTGGGGTCCGGATCTTCGTTAGTCACAGGTAGGGTACGGCAAGGCTGGAGGAGACCCAATGTTGTCCCCTTGTGTAAGAAGTAACTGCATGTTGGTAAACCAGTGACAAACTCACGCCACACTACCCATGTACAGTGGAAAGGCAGGCGCTGACCAGGGACAGTCAGCACGGCTTGGTGGGGGAAAGTCTTATCTCATTAGATTGGGGATAGATTGGAATGTTTCCATATTGAATTATTCTTGATGGTCAACATAGAGTCCGTGGGCCGAAGAGCCTGTTTCATGCCGTGTGACCAAACTCTGCCACAAGAGCATCTGGTCAGTGGAACTTCTCCCTCCACCTGCCCGAGTACCCCCCACCCTCACCCAACCACACCCACCACTCATCCCCACCACCCATTACCACCCATCCCCACCAATCCCCACCCACCTCCCCCACCCATCCATTACCACCCACCCATCCCCACCCATTACCACCCACCCACCCACCCATCCCCACACACCCATTTCCCCCACCCATTACCACCCACCCACCACCCCACCTATTGCCCATCACTTCCCCACCCGCCCATCACTTCCCCACCCACCCATCACCAACCCCCCCACCCATCACCAACACACCGTCCCCTCCCCCTAACCACCCCACCCATCACCACCCCACCCACCCACCCATGAATGTTGCCCCACCAACCCACGCACCCACTGCCCCTCCCCCACCCATCACCACCCACTACCCCTCCCACCCATCAGCACTCCACCCACCCACATCCTCCCCCCTCTGCTCCGTCCCCAGCCCCAGCCCCGCCACGCACCAACCTTGTCGTCTGTCTGTGTCGCGAGAGGATCGGTCATCCACGCCCCGAACCTGGTCCCAGAGGCCTTCACTGTGATCGGGAGACTGATCTTCATCAGTTTGCCACATGCTGCAAAATAATTTACACTCATGGTAATGCTGCAGGTGATCTCTCACTGACACACACGGTGCAAGCAGCCCCCTGGTCTCTCACTGGATACCTTCACTCTGTAACCATGCGACCGGAGGAAGGAATGAAGGAAGTAAAGCACTATGAATGTGACCAGTCACAGTGACACTTGTCTGCATATCCAAGGTATGCAAGGTACCCAAGTGGGTTAAACGAGGGCTCAAGACAGTTAATGGGACGTCACCACAGGTGATGGACGTCTGGAAATGCATGAAGGCAGATAAATGTCCAGGGGATGATCCAAGCATCCTGAGGGAAGCCAGAGAAGAAATGACAGGAGTCCTGACTGAGATATATGATCATTGGTAGACATGGATGAGGTGCCAGAAGATGAAGCCTAATGTTATGCCTCTATATTTAGGAAGAGCAGCCAGGATAAGCTGGGCATTATAGCCAGATGTAAGCCTTACATCTGTGGCCGATGTTACTGGAGAGGATTCTGAGGGATCAGATACACATTCATTTGGAAAGCTGGGAATGAATCAAGGATAGTCAGCATGGTTTTATATTTGGGAGATGATGCTTTACAAATGCAATTGAGTGAAGGTTGAAGAGCACATAGTCTATGTTGTCCAGCATGGTTCAGCATGGAGGCTTCTCTGGAGCATTAGATCACATGAGATACAGACAGGAGGCAGAAGGAACTCATATTAGCAGCACCTCATATTCCGCTGGGGAAGGTTGAAGTCTCCAGTGTCAAGTTACAAAGTATTTTATAGAAATATATAAAATTCTTAAGGGGGTGGACAGGCTAAATGCAGGAAAAATGTTCCCGATGTTGCGCGAGTCCAGAACCTGGGGTCACAGTTTAAGAATAAGGGGTTGGCCATTTAGGACTGAGATGAGGAAAAATGTTTACACCGAGAGAGTTGTGAATCTGTGGAATTCTCTGCCACAGAAGGCAGTGGAGGCTGATTCACTGGATGTTTTCAAGAGAGAGTTAGATTTAGCTCTTAGGGCTAACGGAATCAAGGGATATGGGGAGAAAGCAGGAATGGTTTCTGATTCTGGATGATCAGTGAATGACAGTGCTGGCTGGAAGGGCAGAATGGCCTCCTCCTGCACCTATTATCTATGTTTTATGTTTTTATGTTACTCTTGTAGTTGGAGCTAACGATACAAATGGTGGGAAGCTGAGGGTGCTGGTCGATTTATGTGGTGAAGGCCTGTGACTAGTGGTGTCCTATCAAGAATTACAGTGGTGTTTAAGAAAGAACTGCAGATGCTGGAAAAATCGAAGGTGGACAAAAATTCTGGAAAAACTCAGCGGATGAGGCAGCATCTATGGAGAGAAGGAATAGGTGATGTTTCGGGTTCCCTGAAAAGTCACCCATTTCTTAGCTCCATAGATGCTACCTCACCCGCTGAGTTTCTCCAGCATTTTAGTCCACCTAAGAATGACAGTGGGATCTTGATCAACTTGGTAATTGGGTCAAAGAGCGGAGTTTGATTTGGATAAGTGCGAGGTGCTGCACTTTGTGATGTCAAGGAAGTGTGGCATTTTTACAATGAATGGTAGGGCTCTGGGATTGCTCCTAGAATACAGACTCAATCTGAATAGCTTCCTTTTATTCCAGGAATTTGCTTGGTGAATCTAAATCTCCAACGCTACTATATCCGTACTGAAATAAGGGGCCAATGGCCAGTGTTCTGCATGAAACATCCATCATCAGTACTCCCTGCAGCCCTAACAAAGCTTCATATTTCTCAACTCCAACCCGCCTGCAATAATGACCAAGATGCCATCTGTCTTCCTCACCACTTGTGACTGATTTCCCCTGTGGTTTCATGTTCTCTCTGTGACTGTGTGGGTTCACCCTGGGTGCTCCACTTCCCTCCTACATCTCAGAACTGTGCAGGTTGGTGGGTTAACAGCCTCTGTAAATTGCCCCTTCTGCGCACAGGAGTGATGGAGTGTAGAGGCAGTTTAGTTTATTGTCCCGTGAACCGAGGTACAGTGAAAAGCTTTTGTTGCGTGCTAACCAGTCAGCGGAAAGACAATACATGATTACAATTGAGTAATTTACAGGGGGGTTGATGGAAATGTGGAAACTATAAAAGGGGATTTGTGTAGGGTTAGTGTATCTGATGGTTGACGTGGACTCAAAGGGCCTGTTTCTGTGGTGAATTAGTCATTAGTGTCAATGGGTGGTTGAGGGTTGGTATGATGGGCTGAAGGGCCTGTGTCTGTGCTCGCAGACAGTGATTTGTGTAAATGGGTGGTCAATGGGGTTGGCCTGGACTTGATGGGCCTGTGTCACGATGACTAGGATTACGAGATGGTCAGGTTCACGTGAGAGGGTTTCCGCATGCCTTCCTTCATGAACAGGAGAGGTATTGTGAACTCACAGAGTTTCTTCATGCAGTCGTGGAGCCTGGTCTCCAGGTTCAACACTCTCTGGTGCAGCTCCTCATAATCAAACACACCCAGTTCCTCCTGGATGCCGGTCAGCACGGCCGAGAGGTTCCTCACCTCCTCCTTGAACTGCAGAATGAGTTTGCTGTCAGTCTTGTACTGCTCCAGCACTGGGATCAGCGGCAGGAGCTCACGCATCTTCACCTTCAGCTCCTGCAAGTCATCACAAGCAGCTTAGACACAAAAAGCTGGATCAGTCAACACCTTCACTCAGTCTGCCTGGACCTACCTGATCTCCCGACTGCCAAACACTTTAACTCACTGTCCTGGGTCTCCTACTTTGTCAGAGTGAGGCCAAACGCAAACTGTAGGAACAGCACCTCACATTTCGCTTGGGCAGCTTACACCCCGGCGGTATAGAAACATAGAAATTAGGTGCAGTAGTAGGCCATTCGGCCCTTCGAGCCTGCACTGCCATTCAATATGATCATTGCTGATCATCCAACTCAGTATCCCGTACTTGCCTTCTCTCCATACCCCCTGATCCCCTTAGCCACAAGGGCCACATCTCACTCCCTCTTAAATATAGCTAATGAACTGGCCTCAACTACCCTCTGTGACAGAGAGTTCCAGAGACCCACCACTTTTATGATTGTTGATTTCTCTAACTTAAAGTAACCCTCCCTCTCCCTATCCCTCCCCCACCCAAGTCGTACCAGCTTCAGAGTCCTCTTGTTGAGTCTCATTGTCTGTAACTCGTTTTCACCTGGCCCACAGCTAACACTGTTTCCTTTATCATCGTTACTTTTTTGCAATCTTTCATTCATTTGTTCTATATATCAGCATCCTTATCTCTCGTTTCCTTTTGTGTCTGCTTTGTGTCTACCTCCGATTTAAATCAGCATCTGCAGTTCCTTCCTACATATCACAATCGGCTTCTTGGAGTTACGTGGAACAGGGAACAGTACAATGTCGGAAGGAACTGCAGATGCTGGTTTAAATTAAAGATAGACACAAAATGCTGGAGTAACTCATCAGGACAGGCAGCATCTCTGGAGAGAAGGAATGAATGACGTTTCGGGTTGAGACGTAGGAAGCAAAGAGTAGGAGTAAACGGGTCGTTTTCACAAAGGCAGGCAGTGACTAGTGGGGTACCGCAAGGCTCAGTGCTGGGACCCCAGCTATTTACAATATACATTAATGATCTGGATGAGGGAATTGAAGGCAATATCTCCAAGTTTGCGGATGACACTAAGCTGGGGGGCAGTGTTAGCTGTGAGCAGGATGCTAGGAGACTGCAAGGTGACTTGGATAGGCTGGGTGAGTGGGCAAATGTTTGGCAGATGCAGTATAATGTGGATAAATGTGAGGTTATCCACGTTGGTGGCAAAAATAGGATAACAGACTATTATCTAAATGGAGGCCGATTAGGAAAAGGGGAGATGCAGCGCGACCTGGGTGTCATGGTACACCAGTCATTGAAAGGAGGCATGCAGGTGCAGCAGGCAGTGAAGAAAGCGAATGGTATGTTAGCTTTCATAGCAAAAGGATTTGAGTATAGGAGCAGGGAGGTTCTACTTCAGTTGTATAGGGTCTTGGTGAGACCACACCTGGAGTATTGCATACAGTTCTGGTCTCCTAATCTGAGGAAGGACATTATTGCCATAGAGGGAGTGCAGAGAAGGTTCACCAGACTGATTCCTGGGATGTCAGGACTGTCTTATGAACAAAGACTGCATAGACTTGGTTTATACTCTCTAGAATTTAGGAGATTGAGAGGCGATCTTATAGAAACGTACAAAATTCTTAAGGGGTTGGACAGGCTAGATGCAGGAAGATTGTTCCCGATGTCGGGGAGGTCCAGGACAAGGGGTCACAGCTTAAGGATAAGGGGGAAATCCTTTAGGACTGAGATGAGAAGGACTTTTTTCACACAGAGAGTGGTGGGTCTCTGGAACTCTCTGCCACAGAGGGTAGTTGAGGCCAGTTCATTGGCTATATTTAAGAGGGAGTTAGATGTGGCCCTTGTGGCTAAGGGGATTAGAGGGTATGGAGAGAAGGCAGGTACGGGATACTGAGTTGGATGATCAGCCATGATCATATTGAATGGCGGTGCAGGCCCGAAGGGCCGAATGGCCTACTCCTGCACCTAATTTCTATGTTTCTATGTTTCTATGAGACCCTTCTTCAGTCTTCAGATTTCAGTCTCGACCTGAAACGTCACCCATTCCTTCTCGCCAGAGATGCTGCCTGTCCCGCTGAGTTACTCCAGCACCTTGTGTCCCTCTAGTCTCTGCCTGTTCATGCATTTGTCTAAATGCCTCTCGGACGTTGCTGTTATATCTGCCTCCACCACCACTCCTGGCAACGAGTTCCAGGCACCCGCATGCATTATTCTTGTAAAGCTCCTTTAAATCTTCCCCATCTCACCTTATACTGCCCTCTATAGACAATAGTTGCAGGTGTAGGCCATTCGGACCTTCGAGACAGTACCGCCATTCAATGTGATCATGGCTGATCATCCCCAATCAGTACCCCGTTCCTGCCTTCTCCCAATATCCCCTGACTCCACTATCATTAAGAGCCCTATCTAGCTCTCTCTTAATATTTCCACCCTGGGTGCAAGACCCCATTTATGCTTCGCATCATTTGATAAAGAACCAGGGGCCACAGTTTAAGAATAAGGGGTAAGCCATTTAGAACGGAGATGACGAAACACTTTTTCTCACAGAGAGTTGTGAGTCTGTTCTCTGCCTCAGAGTGCGGTGGAGGCCGGTTATCTGGATATTTTCAAAGGAGAGCTAGATAGGGCTCTTAAAGATAGCGGAGTCGGGAGATATGGGGAGAAGGCAGGAATGGGGTACTGATTGTGGATGATCAGCCATGATCACAGTGAATGGCACTACTGGCTCGAAGGGCCGAATGGCCTACTCCTGCACCTATTGTCTAGTGCCCAGCCTCTCCTTATGGCTCAGACAAACCTGGCAATATCCTGGTAAACCTCTTCTGCACCCTCTCTACAGTCTCTGCAACCTCCAGGTGTGTTGCAACCACAACTGTGCACAGTGCCCCGGACGGTGAAGGCAAACATGCAGGAAGCTGTGTATTTACACCCCCAAAAAATCCACCAATGTTCCTCGGATCCTACCATTTGCTGTATACTTTCCCCTTACATTTGATCACCCTAAATAAAACAGTGCATAAAAGTTAATTGGCCTCTAGTGTGTAGGATTCGATGAGAAAATGGGATAACAGAACTATTGTGAATGGGTGGTAGATAAAAATGCTGGAGAAACTCAGCGGGGGAGGCAGCATCTATGGAGCAAAGGAAATAGGTGACATTTCGGGTCGAGACCCTTCTTCAGACTGATGTGGGGGTGGGGGGGGCGGGAAGAAGAAAGGAAGAGGCGGAGACAGTGGGCTGTGGGAGAGCTGAGAAGGGGAGGGGAAGGAGGGAGAGAGCAGGGACTACCTGAAATTGGAGGTCAATGTTCATACCGCTGGGGTGTAAACTACCCAAGGAAATATGAGGTGCTGCTCCATATTGTGAATGGGAGATCGATGGTAAGCGTGGACTTGATGGGCCATGCTGTATCTCTGAACAAAATTGATCATAGTTGTACAGGATGAACACAGGCCCTTCAGCCCAACTTGTCCATACTAACCAAATTATATATCTGAGCTAATTCCATTTGCCTGGGTTTGGCCCATATCTCTGGAAACCTTACCCATACATCTTCTGTAGCAGCTTGTTCTGCACACCCACCACCCTCCTTGTGACACCTGGTGTTCAGACGGGCTCTCGTTATATACTCACCTATCCTTGGAGAAGGACCATTCACTTATTATCTCAGCCTGGCATAATTGTATAACCATCCAGCTGATCATTCCTCAGTCTCCTTCACTCCATAAGTCCCAAGCGAGCCCACTTCTCCTTCTTACTCAGGCCCTCCATTCCTGCTAACAACCCACAAATCTTGTCTGCACCTTTTCAAGACAAATGACATCCTTCTCAAACAGCCAATAATTCTGGTCTCACCAACTTATTGTCCAGTTGTTACATGATGTCCTGTACTCAATGTCCTCACTGGTGATAGCAAGAATGCCAAACGCTCTTTTCATCACCTTGTCTATCTGTGTGTGCACTTTCACACAATGATATACTTATACTCCCAGGTGTCTCTGTGCTACAACATTCTCCAGGACCCGTCATTTACCATGTCAATCCTGCCCTGGTTTAACTAATGAAAGTACAACTAATGGCATGTTAGCCTTCATTGCGAGATGATTTGAGTTTAGGAGTAAGGAAGTCCTACTGCAGTTGTACAGGGCCCTGGTGAGACTGCGCTTGGAGTATTGTGTGTAATTTTGGTCTCCGAATTTGAGGAAGGACGAGTGGGGTGCTACAAGGCTCGGTGCTGGGACCGCAGTGACTAGTGGGGTGCCACAAGGCTCGGTGCTGGGACGGCAGTGACTAGTGGGATACCGCAAGGCTCGGTGCTGGGACCGCAGTGACTAGTGGGGTGCCACAAGGCTCGGTGCTGGGACTGCAGTGACTAGTGGGGTGCAGCAAGGCTCGGTGCTGGGACTGCAGTGACTAGTGGGGTGCTACAAGGCTCGGTGCTGGGACCGCAGTGACTAGTGGGGTGCTACAAGGCTCGGTGCTGGGACCGAAGTGACTAGTGGGGTGCTACAAGGCTCGGTGCTGGGACTGCAGTGACTAGTGGGGTACCGCAAGGCTCGGTGCTGGGACTGCAGTGACTAGTTTGGTGCAGCAAGGCTCGGTGCTGGGACTGCAGTGACTAGTGGGGTACCGCAAGGCTCGGTGCTGGGACTGCAATGACTAGTGGGGTACCGCAAGGTTCGGTGCTGGGACTGCAATGACTAGTGGGGTACAGCTAGGCTCGGTGCTGGGACTGCAGTGACTAGTGGGGTACAGCAAGGCTCGGTGCTGGGACTGCAGTGACTAGTGGGGTGCTACAAGACTCGGTGCTGGGACTGCAGTGACTAGTGGGGTACAGCAAGGCTCGGTTCTAGGACTGCAGTGACTAGTGGGGTACAGCAAGGTTCGGTGCTGGGACTGCAGTGACTAGTGGGGTACTGCAAGGCTCGGTGCTGGGACTGCAGTGACTAGTGGGGTGCCACAAGGCTCGGTGCTGGGACTGCAGTGACTAGTGGGGTACAGCAAGGCTCGGTGCTGGGATCACAGCTATTTACAATATACATTAATGATCTAGATGGAGGGATTCAAAGTAACATTAGCAAATTTGCAGATGACACAAAGCTGGGTGTCGGTGTGAATTGTGAGGAGGATGCTATGAGGATGCAGGGTGACTTGGACAGGTTGGGGGAGTGGGCAGATGTATGGCAGATGAAGTTTAATGTGGATAAATGTGAGGTTATCCACTTTGGTAGCAAAAGCAGGAAGGTAGATTATTATCTAAATGGTGTCGTTGGAAAAAGGGGAAGTACAACGAGATCTGGGGTCCTTGTTCATCAGTCACTGAAAGTAAGCATGCAGGTACAGCAGGATGTTAAGAAAGCGAATGGCATGTTGGCCTTCATAACAAGAGGAGTTAAGTATAGGAGCAAAGAGGTCCTTCTGCAGTTGTACAGGGCCGTAGTGAGACCACACCTGGAGTATTGTGTGCAGTTTTGGTCTCCAAATTTGAGGAAGGACATTCTCAGGGCTACCAGCTCTCACGCATTCAGCGTGAAAATCACGCATTTGGCCAATTCTCACGCTCTCATGCTGATCACAAATTGATCACGCTCTGTCGTGAGAAATCCTGTGTTCAACGAAAGTTTTAAAATGCATATCAACTGCATGGGCCGCGGGTGTTGGAGAGCCAGGGCTGAGGGAGGGATGGAAGCAGCGGCGGGGGCAGATTCGGACAGGGAGCCGGGGCCGGCGAGTGTTTGCGGGGCTGGCGTCTGTTTGCCAGGCTGGCGTGTGTTTGGGGGCTGGCGTGTGTTTGCCGGGCTGGCGTGTGTTTGCCGGGCTGGCGTGTGTTTGGGGGCTGGCGTGTGTTTGGGGGCTGGCGTGTGTTTGGGGACTGGCGTGTGTTTGCCGGGCTGGCGTGTGTTTGCCGGGCTGGCGTGTGTTTGCCGGGCTGGCGTGTGTTTGGGGGCTGGCGTGTGTTTGCCGGGCTGGCGTGTGTTTGGGGGCTGGCGTGTGTTTGCCGGGCTGGCGTCTGTTTGCCGGGCTGGCGTGTGTTTGGGGACTGGCGTGTGTTTGGGGGCTGGCATGTGTTTGGGGGCTGGCGTGTGTTTGCCGTGCTGGCGTGTGTTTGCCGTGCTGGCGTGTGTTTGCCGGGCTGGCGTGTGTTTGGGGACTGGCGTGTGTTTGCCGGGTTGGCGTGTGTTTGCCGGGCTGGCGTGTGTTTGCCGGGGCTGGCGTGTGTTTGCCGGGCTGGCGTGTGTTTGGGGGCTGGTGTGTGTTTGCCGGGGCTGGCGTGTGTTTGCCGGGGCTGGCGTGTGTTTGCCGGGGCTGGCGTGTGTTTGGGGACTGGCGTGTGTTTGGGGACTGGCGTGTGTTTGCCGGGCTGGCGTGTGTTTGCCGGGCTGGCGTGTGTTTGGGGGCTGGCGAGTGTTTGGGGGCTGGCGTGTGTTTGGGGGCTGGTGAGTGTTTGGGGGCTGGCGTGTGTTTGGGGGCTGGCGTGTGTTTGGGGGCTGGCGTGTGTTTGGGGACTGGCGTGTGTTTGGGGACTGGCGTGTGTTTGGGGGCTGGCGTGTGTTTGCCGTGCTGGCGTGTGTTTGCCGTGCTGGCGTGTGTTTGGGGGCTGGCGTGTGTTTGGGGGCTGGCGTGTGTTTGCCGGGCTGGCGTGTGTTTGCCGGGCTGGCGTGTGTTTGCCGGGCTGGCGCGTGTTTGCCGGGCTGGCGCGTGTTTGGGGGCTGGCGTGTGTTTGCCGGGCTGGCGTGTGTTTGCCGGGCTGGCGTGTGTTTGCCGGGCTGGCGTGTGTTTGGGGGCTGGCGTGTGTTTGGGGGCTGGCGTGTGTTTGCCAGGCTGGCGTGTGTTTGGGGGCTGGCGTGTGTTTGCCGGGCTGGCGTGTGTTTGCCGGGCTGGCGTGTGTTTGCCGTGCTGGCGTGTGTTTGCCGTGCTGGCGTGTGTTTGCCGTGCTGGCGTGTGTTTGCCGTGCTGGCGTGTGTTTGCCGGGCTGGCGTTTGTTTGCCGGGCTGGCGCGTGTTTGCCGGGCTGGCGTGTGTTTGGGGGCTGGCGCGTGTTTGGGGGCTGGCGCGTGTTTGCCGGGCTGGCGCGTGTTTGCGGGGCTGGCGTGTGTTTGGGGGCTGGCGTGTGTTTGCCGGGCTGCCGTGTGTTTGCCGGGCTGGCGTGTGTTTGCCGGGCTGGCGAGTGTTTGCCGGGCTGGCGAGTGTTTGCCGGGCTGGCGAGTGTTTGCCGGGCTGGCGAGTGTTTGCCGGGCTGGCGTGTGTTTGCCGGGCTGGCGAGTGTTTGCCGGGCTGGCGAGTGTTTGCCGGGCTGGCGAGTGTTTGCCGGGCTGGCGAGTGTTTGCCGGGCTGCCGTGTGTTTGCGGGGCTGGCGTGTTTGCGGGGCTGGCGTGTGTTTGCCGGGCTGGCGAGTGTTTGCCGGGCTGGTGAGTCGCTCGCTGCAGCTCCGGCCATGGAGCAGCCTCAGTGCAAGAGGCTATAATTTTATGGATGAGAAATTGTGTTCAACCAATTGATAATCTTTGACAAAGTAACTAGCATGTTAGAATACAAGGAAGCCAATCGATGTAGCAAATGTTGTTATACAAAATTTGGTCGTGAAGTGCTCCATAAAAGATTACCGCATTAGATAAGCACCTGTGGACTTGAACGTAATAGGTTAAGTCCAGGGGGTCAGATATGGGGCTTTATGTGTGGGCCAGATATATTGTCAGTGCAGAGGGGCTAGGAGCAAGGTCAAGTGTGCATCCAGAGTCAAGGTGTGGAATAGTACTAGGTGTGCAGTCAAAGCTGGGACCAGGGGTGCGTTCAGCACTGGGAACCTAAGCAGGTAAGCAACTATGATCAGGGTAGAATAGGGGGCCAGGTGCAAGGCTGGACCCAGGGTCAAAATGAGAGAAGGTATGCAACTGGACTCAGGGTCAGGAGTTGTACCAGGTGTGCAGTGAGACCAGGTTAGTCAGCATGGGCCAAGTGTTTCATTATAATCTGATTTCCATACATGAATACACTAAGATCATTCACGTGCTGCACCTGTTGATCAGAGCCTGGGCTCTACTGTGGAATGTAATTAGGAATGTAATTTAGCCTCACCTTATTCATAGCTAATCCAATTTAAAGCATAAATATTGCATTGAAGTGTAAGTTAAAAGACTCGCTACAGTATGCACCATATTACACAATTTCAAGCTGAAAAATGCAAAAGCTCCGTACCAATGCTCCCACCCACCCCCCCCCCCCCCCCCCTCTGTCACTCCACTCCCTCCGTCTTGGTCCCTCGCAATTTCTCATTCCCAACTCCCAACCAATGTTGGCAGCCCTGCAATCTTGCTATTGAGGTTCACAAGGTTAATTCCGGGGTGACGGGACTGACATATGCTGATAGAATGGAGCGGCTGGGCTTGTATACTCTGGAGTTTTTAAGGATGAGAGGGGATCTTGTTGAAACATATAAGATTATTAAGGCTTTGGACACACTAGAGGCAGGAAATATGTTCCCGATGTTGGAGGAATCCAGAACAAGGGGCCACAGTTTAAGAATAAGGAGTAAGCCATTTAGAACGGAGACGAGGAAACACTTTTTCACACAGAGAGTTGTGAGTCTGTGGAATTCTCTGCCTCAGAGGGCAGTGAAGGCCAGTTCTCTGGATACTTTCAAGAGAGAGCTAGAATGAGCTCTTAAAGATAGCGAGGTCAGGGGATATGGGGAGAAGGCAGGAACGGGGTACGGATTAGGGATGATCAGTCATGATCACATGAAATGACGGTGCTGGCTCGAAGGGTTAAATGGTCTACTCCTGCACCTATTGCCTATTGTCTATAGAACAGTTTTGGTCACAGATCCATAGTCAGAATAACACCTCTGCCCTTGACCCTGTTGTACCCACCACGTCCTTGCCACCACCAGCTGCATCGTACCTGGAAATGCCTCGACATCAATGTCTTTCGATTGTCCTCGATTTGATGGAACTGGCCCTTCATTCCTTTCATTTGACTTTCCATTTTCAAGACGTACTGGAAGTCCCTCTGGGTCCTTAGATTCAGAACCTCAATAGATTGAGACATGTTCTGCACCTATCGCCAAGCAGAAGTCAGGTTGGAAATCAAAAATACTGGAAACTCAACAACGAACAGAAAATGCAGGAACACTCAGCGGGCTGGGAATCACCTGTGGAGAAAGCAATTAGTTTCTATTTCAGCTTGAATACCTTTCACCACACTCCATCAGAACGTCACTCCCAGTTCTTCCAGAAGGTTCCAAACGTGAAATGTGAAATCTCTCCCTGTTTGTACCCCACAGAACCCCACTTTTTAAAAAGGGAGGGAGAGAGCAAAAGGGGAATTACAGACCAGTTAGTCTAACATCGGTAGTGGGGAAAATGCTGGAGTCAGTTATTAAAGATGGGATAGCAGCACATTTGGAAAGTGGTGAAATCATTGGACAAAGTCAGCATGGATTTATGAAAGGTAAATCATGTCTGACTTTTTCAAGTATAGAATTTTTCGAGGATGTAACTAGTAGAGTGGATAAGGGAGAACCAGTGGATGTGTTATATCTGGACTTTCAGAAGGCTTTCGACAAGGTCCCACATAAGAGATTAGCATACAAACCTAAAGCACACGGTATTGGGGGTTCAGTATTGATGTGGATAGAGAACTGGCCGGCAGACAGGAAGCAAAGAGTAGGAGTAAACGGGTCCTTTTCAGATTGGCAGGCAGTGACTAGTGGGGTGCCGCAAGGCTCAGTGCTGGGACCCCAGCTATTTACAATATATATTAATGATTTTGATGAGGGAATTAAATGTAATTCATTTTTGCAAGTTTGCAGATGACACGAAGCTGGGGGGCAGTGTTAGCTGTGACGAGGATGCTAGGAGGCTGCAAGGTGACTTGGATTGGTTGGGTGAGTGGGAAAATGCATGGTAGATGCAGTATAATGTGGATAAATGTGAGGTTACCCACTTAGGTGATAAGAACAGGAAAGTAGATGTTTATCTGAATGGTGGCCGATTAGGAAAAGGGGAGATGCAACGAGACCTGGGTGCCATGGTACACCAGTCATTGAAAGTAGGCATGCAGGTGCAGCAGGCAGTGAAGAAAGCAAATGGTATGTTAGCATTCATAGCAAAGGGATTTGAGTACAGGAGCAGGGAGGTTCTGCTGCAGTTGTCCAGGGCCTTGGTGAGACCACACCTGGAGTATTGTGTACAGTTTTGGTCTCCTAAACTGAGGAAAGACGTTCTTGCCATAGAGGGAGTACAGAGAAGGTTCACCAGACTGATTCCTGGGATGGCAGGACTTTGATATGAAAGAAGACTGGATAGACTCGGCTTGTACTCGCTGGAATTTAGAAGATTGAGGGGAGATCTTAAAGAAACTTACAAAATTCTTAAGGCGTTGGACAGGCTAGATGCAGGAAGATTGTTCCCGATATTGGGGAAGTCCAGAACAAGGGGTCACAGTCTAAGGATAAGGGGGAAGTCTTTTATGACCGAGATGAGAAAAACATTTTTCACACAGAGAGTGGTGAATCTATAGAATCTATGGAATTCTCTGCCACAGAAGGTAGTTGAGGCCAGTTCATTGGCTATATTTAAGAGGGAGTTAGATGTGGCCCTTGTGGCTAAAGGGATCAGGGGGTATGGAGAGAAGGCAGGTACAGGATACTGAGTTGGCTGATCAGCTATGATCATATTGAATGGCGGTGCAGGCTTGAAGGGCCGAATGGCCTACTGCACCTATTTTCTATGCTGACTGACCTGCTGAGTGTTTCCATCACCATGCGTTTTAGGCAGATTTTTTCCAGGGAAGGGGAAGAACTTGAGGTTTAAGGTGAGATAAAAAATAATTTACAGTAAGCTGAGGGGCAGTTTTTTCGCACAGAGTTTAGTTTAGTGCCGAAACAGGCCCTTCGGCCCACTGAATCCTTGCCAACCAGCGATCAGTACTCATTAACACTATCCTACACACACTAGGGACAATTTACAATCTTTACCGAAACCAATAAACCTACAAACCTGCACGTCTATGGAGTGTGGGAGTGAAACGGAGCACCCGGACAAAACCCACGTGGACACAGGGTAAACGTAGAAACTCCGTACAGACAGCACCCGTGGTCAGTTTTGAATTCGGGTCTCTGGCGCTGTGAGGCAGCAGCTCTACCCGCTGCACCACTGTGCCACGCCAGATAGTAGGTATTTGAAATGAGCTGCCAAAGAAAGTAGTTGAGGAAGGTACTTAAAAACCTTTGGATAGGCACGTGGATGTGAAAGGTTTAGTGGGATATGAGCAACATGCACGGAACTGGCACTAGCTCAAACAGACACTTGGTCACTATAGACTAGTTGGGATGAAGGGACTGTTTCTGTGTTAGACACTAGACAATAAGTAGTTTCAGCTCAGAAACAATCCTTCAGCCCTGTATAGCGAACTATTCGGCACAGAAACGGGGTGGGAAGATTGCATCCTTCACGTGGTCCTCCCTATTTCGACGAATGCAATCAACCTTGTGTGCACAATCAAATAGATCAAGTTGTCCTACAACTTTAGGCTGTGAACGCCATACGCAAGAAGAAGAAGAAGACGAAGCACAGAAACAGGCCTTTGGCCCTATATAACGAACTATTCAGCACAGAAACAGGCCTTTGGCCCTATATAACGAACTATTCAGCACAGAAACAGGCCTTTGGCCCTATATAACGAACTATTCAGCACAGAAACAGGCCTTTGGCCCTATATAACGAACTATTCAGCACAGAAACAGGCTTTTGGCCCTATATAACGAACTATTCAGCACAGAAACAGGCCTTTGGCCCTATATAACAAACTATTCAGCACAGAAACAGGCCTTTGGCCCTATATAACGAACTATTCAGCACAGAAACAGGCCTTTGGCCCTATATAACGAACTATTCAGCACAGAAACAGGCCTTTGGCCCTATATAACGAACTATTCAGCACAGAAACAGGCCTTTGGCCCTATATAACGAACTATTCAGCACAGAAACAGGCCTTTGGCCCTATATAACGAACTATTCAGCACAGAAACAGGCCTTTGGCCCTATATAACGAACTATTCAGCACAGAAACAGGCCTTTGGCCCTATATAACGAACTATTCAGCACAGAAACAGGCCTTTGGCCCTATATAACAAACTATTCAGCACAGAAACAGGCCTTTGGCCCTATATAACGAACTATTCAGCACAGAAACAGGCCTTTGGCCCTATATAACGAACTATTCAGCACAGAAACAGGCCTTTGGCCCTATATAACGAACTATTCAGCACAGAAACAGGCCTTTGGCCCTATATAACGAACTATTCAGCACAGAAACAGGCCTTTGGCCCTATATAACAAACTATTCAGCACAGAAACAGGCCTTTGGCCCTATATAACGAACTATTCAGCACAGAAACAGGCCTTTGGCCCTATATAACGAACTATTCAGCACAGAAACAGGCCTTTGGCCCTATATAACGAACTATTCAGCACAGAAACAGGCCTTTGGCCCTATATAACGAACTATTCAGCACAGAAACAGGCCTTTGGCCCTATATAACGAACTATTCAGCACAGAAACAGGCCTTTGGCCCTATATAACGAACTATTCAGCACAGAAACAGGCCTTTGGCCCTATATAACAAACTATTCAGCACAGAAACAGGCCTTTGGCCCTATATAACAAACTATTCAGCACAGAAACAGGCCTTCAGAACCAACCCGTCCACGCTGGCCAATATTTCTTGCTACACCAGCCACTTTTGGACTAATCCTATTTTATATCCCCCACCTTCCTTTCCAAGACTGACACTCACACATATACTTGAGACAGGTTACCACAGCTGGGATCAGTTCTGGGTCCAGTCTTTATTAATGAGTCTAGCCCAGTTATACATGGACAGGTTCAGCTGAAGGACCTGTTTCTGTGCAGCATAATTCTACGACTACGTGAAAGGAAACCACGTAGTCATAGAGAGAGCGTGCAAGCACCACATAGACAGCACTGTAGATCTGGATCCAAACCTGAATCTCTGGAACTATGAGGCTGGGACTTTACCAAATACACAATTTTCTGCCCCAAAGTGGAGTATTGTTTGTTGGATGAGGGAAACTCCAATCTTCTTACTTGCTGCCCTGAACTGTGTTGTGACAATCTATGGCCACCACTCACAGCATTTTATCGGGATGCATCCCAGCACGATTTGGGAACAGCTCCATCCAAGACCACAAGAAAATGTAGAGAGTTGTGGACGCTGCCCAGACCGTCACACAAACCAATCTCCTTTCCATCGCCTCCATCTACACCTCATGCTGCGTCAGCAAGGCCGGCAGCATCATCACGGACCAGTCTCACCCCGGTCACTCCCTCTTCTTCCCTCTCCCATCGGGCAAGAGGAACAGAAGTGTGAAAACGCACACCTCCAGATACAGGGACAGTTTCTTCCCGGCTGTTATCAGGCAACTGAACCGTCCTACCAATGCCCAGAGAGCGGTGCTGAACTACCATCTACATCTTTGATGACGCTCGGACTATCCTTGATCGGACTTTACTGGCTTCACCTTGCACTAAACGTTATTCACTTATCCTGTATCTGTACACTGTGGACGGCTCGATTGTAATCATGTATTGTCTTTGCACTGACTGGTTAGCACGCAACAAATGCTTTTCACTGTACCTTGGTACACATGACAATAAACTAGACTGAAACTCACAGGACGCCACCAAGAGGAGCCTACCTTCTCCAGGAGTTGCTGCAGCTGCTTCGTCCGGGCATCCCTGGAGCACAGGTTCTGCTCTGGAGCCACCACAGTACAGATGCATCGTCCGTCAGGGTCCTGCGCTGAGCTGTAGACTTGCCATCCATCCCGCAACCTGACACACTGCAGTGACAAGGGGCAACAGTGGCAGCAACTGGGCAGGACATTGATCAGGCCACAACAACAACAACAACGAGCAACGGACTTTTATTATCACATACACCAGTTGGTGTAGTGAAATTTGACTTGCCAACATGGACAGGATTGTGAGCAATGTGGATTATCATGTTGTAGGAAAGATGTTGATCAGCTGGAAAAGGGGCAGAGATGATTTATAAGGATGTTGCCAGGACGTAGGGTCTGAGTTAGGCTGACTAGCATTTTATTCCTTGGAGTGCTGGAGGATTAGGTGTGATCTTATTGAGGTGTATAAGATCATGAGGGAATTAAATTGGGTACATGTAGAGGAGGCAGTTGAGGCAGGTACTCACAATATTAAAAGCACAGTTGGCCAGGTACATGGATAGGTTTAGAGGGATATGGGCCAAAGGCAGGCAGGTAGGACTAGTGTATGTGGGGCGAGTGTGGGCTAGTTGGGCCCAAGGGTTTGTTTCCATGCTGTCTGGCTCTTTCTGAATGGTGTGCTTTGTAAATATGTTTAGAGCAAGTACGGTTCGAGTCTCCTCTCCCCCTCCAGCACCTTGGGCTGGGTGACTCCAGACATGGTTCTGGGACAGGCCTCCACAAGTTTGTGAAACAGGGTTAAAAACTCTAGTGACACAACTTCAATCCTGATCTCCACTGCTGTTTGTGTGGAGTTTGCACGTTCTCCTTATGACCATGTGGGTTTCTGAGGATTAGTTGCCCCAATGTGTGTGGGTGAGGGGTGGAGTCTGAGGGTTAATTACCCCCAGTGGGTGAGGGGTGGAGTCTAGGGGAAGCTGATGTTGGAAATATAAAATGGGTTAGCACAGACCTGGTGGGCTGAAGGGCCTGTTCCTGTGCTGTGTGAGACGCTATTTATAGTTAGTGAGATGCTGATGTTGGGGCCTGCGATTATTGGGGCATCAGGTGTGAATCTATGATCAGCCTCGACAGCATTAACCATGGGGTCGCCAATCAGGAATCATCGCCATTAACATTTAAACACAACATCGCTCTCCCTTTTGGTCCCAGTTTTGGACTGAAAACGTTTACATTTGAGGCACATTGGCTCTACATTGCTGAGTCTGAGCTGCCCATGCCTCTCTCCCCCCCCCCTCTCTCCCCCCCTCCCTCCTTCTCCTTCCCCCCTTCTCTCCCCCCCCTCTCTCTCCCCCCCTCTCTCTCCCCCCCCTCTCTCTCCCCCCCTCGCTCTCCCCCCCTCGCTCTCCCCCCCTCTCTCTCCCCCCCTCTCTCTCCCCCCCTCTCTCTCCCCCCCCCCTCCCCCCCCTCTCTCCCCCCCCCTCTCTCTCCCCCCCCCTCTCTCCCCCCCCTCTCTCTCCCCCCCCCTCTCTCTCCCCCCCCCCTCTCTCTCCCCCCCCCCTCTCTCTCCCCCCCCCCTCTCTCTCCCCCCCCTTCTCCTCCCCTCCTCCTCACTATAAGCTATAAGATACAACAATATAAGATTGTTAAGGGCTTGGACACGCTAGAGGCAGGAAACATGTTCCTTCTGTTGGGGGAGTCCAGAACCAGGGGCCACAGTTTAAGAATAAGGAGTAATCCATTTAAAATGGAGACGAGGAAACACTTTTTCTCGCAGAGAATTGTGAGTCTGTGGAATTCTCTGCCAGTTCTCTGGAGGAAGCCGGTACTCTGGATGCTTTCAAGAGAGTTAGATAGGGCTCTTAAAGATAGCTGAGTCAGTGTATATGGGGAGAAGGCAGGAACGGGGTACTGATTGTGGATGATCAGCCATGGTCACATTGAATGGCGGTGCTGGCTGTGGTTGTTATGGGAGATTTCAACATGCAGGTAGACCTGGAAAATCAGGTTGGTACTGGACCCCAAGAAAGGGACTTTGTAGAGTGCCTTCGTGATTGATTCTTAGAGCAGCTTGTATTGGAGCCTACCAGGGAGAAGGCAATTCTGGATTTAGTGTTATGTAATGAACCGGATTTGATAAAGGACCTCGAGGTTAATGAGCCATTAGGAGGTAGTGACCATAACATAGTCCGGTTTAATCTACAATTGGAGAGGGAGAAAAGTAGATCGGAGGTGTCAGTGTTGCAGTTGAATAAAGCGGATTATGGGGCCATGAGGGAGGAGCTGGCCAAAGGTGACTGGAAAGATGCACTAGCAGGGATGACAGTGTGGAACAAAAATGGCAGGTGTTTCTAGGAATAATACAGAAGGTGCAGGATCAGTTCATTCCTAGGAGAAAGAAAGATTCCAAGGGGAGAAAGGGACGACCATGGCTGACAAGGGACGTCAGGGACAGTATAAAAATTAAAGCGAAGAAGTACAACGTAGCAAAGATGAGCGGGAAGCAAGAGGATTGGATAATGTTTAAAGAACAACAGAAGATAACCAAAAAGACAATATGGGGAGAATAAGCTAGCCAAGAACATAAAGCAGGACAGTAAAAGCTTCTTTAGGTATGTGAAGAGGGAAAAAATAGTTCAGACCAAAGTTGGACCCTTGAAGACCGAAAAGGGTGAATTTATTATGGAGAACAAGGAAATAGCGGATGAGTTGAACAGGTACTTTGGATCTGTCTTTACTAAGAAGGACACAAACAATCTTCCTGATGTACTAGTGGCCAGAGGATCTGGGGTGATGGAGGAACTGAAGGAAATCCACATTAGGCAGGAAATGGTGTTGGGTGGACTGATGGGACTGAAGGCTGATAAATCCCCAGGGCCTGATGGTCTGCATCCCAGGGTACTTAAGGAAGTGGCTCTAGAAATCGTGGACGCATTGGTGATAATTTTCTAATGTTCTATAGACTCAGGATCAGTTCCTGTGGATTGGAGGGTAGCTAATGTTATTCCACTTTTTAAGAAAGGCGGGAGAGATAAAACAGGGAATTATAGACCAGTTAGCCTGACATCGGTGGTGGGGAAGATGCTGGAGTCAATTATAAAAGATGAAATAGCCGCACATATGGATAGCAGTAACAGGATCGGTCCGAGTCAGCATGGATTTACGAAGGGGAAATCATGCTTGACTAATCTTCTGGAATTTTTTGAAGATGTAACTAGGAAAATGAACAAGGGAGAGCCAGTGGATGTAGTGTACCTGGACTTTCAGAAAGTATTTGATAAGGTTCTACATAGGAGATTAGTGGGCACAATTAGGGCACATGGTATTGGGGGTAGAGTGCTGACATGGATAGACAAGTGGTTGGCAGACAGGAAACAAAGAGTGGGGATTAACGGGTTCCTTTCAGAATGGCAGGCAGTGACTAGTGGGGTACCGCAAGGCTCGGTGCTGAGACTGCAGCTATTTACAATATACATCAATGATTTGGATGAAGGGATTCAAAGTAACATTAGTAAATTTGCAGATGACACAAATCTGGGTGGCAGTGTGAACTGTGAGGAGGATGCTATGAGAATGCAGGGTGACTTGGACAGGTTGGGTGAGTGGGCAGATGCATGGCAGATTAAGTTTAATGTGGATAAATGTGAGGTTATCCACTTTGGTAGCAAAAACAGGAAGGCAGATTACTATCTAAATGGCGTAAAGTTGGGAAAAGGGGAAGTACAACAGGATCTGGGGGTCCTTGTTCATCAGTCTATGAAAGTAAGCATGCAGGTACAGCAGGCAGTGAAGAAAGCGAATGGCATGTTGGCCTTTATAACAAGAAGAATCTAATATAGGAGCAAAGAGGTCCTTCCGCAGTTGTACAGAGCCCTAGTGAGACCACACCTGGAGTATTGTGTGCAGTTTTGGTTCCCTAATTTGAGGAAGGACATTCTTGCTATTGAGGAAGTGCAGCATAGGTTCACAAGGTTAATTCCCGGGATGGCGGGACTGTCATATGCTGAGAGAATGGAGCAGCTGGGCTTGTACACTCTGTAGTTTAGAAGGATGAGAGGGAATCTCATTGAAACATATAAGATTATTAAGGGCTTGGACACGCTAGAGGCAGGAAATGTGTTCCCGATGTTGGGGGAGTCCAGAACCAGGGGCCACAGTTTAAGAATAAGGAGTAAGCCATTTAGAACGGAGACGAGGAAACACTTTTTCACCCAGAGAGTGGTGAGTCTGTGGAATTCTCTGCCTCAGAGGGCGGTGGAGGCCGGTTCTATGGCTACTTTCAAGAGAGAGCTAGATAGGGCTCTTAAAGGTAGCGGAGTCAGGGGATATGGGGAGAAGGCAGGAACGGGGTACTGATTGTGGATGATCAGCCGTGATCACATTGAGTGGCGGTGCTGGCTCGAAGGGCCGAATGGCCTCCTCCTGCACCTGTTGTCTCCCCTCCGGCAGACAGACAGATCTTGTGACAAATACAGATGGTGACCCCGGCTTCACCACGGATCACCCCGTGTCGATAAGCAATTTGTTGCGGTGGTTTCTCAGGCTGGGATGTGCCGGGAAGGGGGGAGAGAGGCGGAGAGGCAGACGGACAGAGAGAGACTGGAAGTACTGTGGAGAGAGACATGTAAAGAGAGAGACACGGGGAGAGAGGGAGAGAGACAAACGCATACAAAACCGACAGAGAACGGGACAGAGCGACACAGGGAGACAGACAGTGACACAGATGTACATTCTCAGAGAGAGAGAGAGGGGAAGTGTGTGTGGCAGACACACTCCCACACACAGGGTCACACACACAGTGAGACGGTCACACACAGTCTCCCCCCCCCCCCCCCCACACACAGGGTCACACACACAGTGACACGGTCACACACAGTCTCCCCCCCCCACACACACACACGGTCACACACACAGTGACACGGTCACACACAGTCTCCCCCCCCCACACACACACAGGGTCACACACACAGTGACACGGTCACACACAGTCTCCCCCCCCCCCCCACACACACGGTCACACATCGGACTGGCGATAGAATGCGCATCCAGCGCCGGTGAAAGCGGTCGCCCCCTCACCGGACCCGTCACCGCCCCCCAACCTCATCCTCAGCCGTACCCCAACAACCCCCACCCCACCCGTGTTGTCCCGCACCCCACCATTTCCCCACTCCCCATATCCAACACCCACCCCCCTCCACAAAAAATGCCCCCACTCCCCCTCACTCTTCTTCAACCGCCCCAATTCTCACGTTTCCTCCCCCTCCCGCTATCCAGCGACCCCACACCCCCCCCTGCCCACTCCCCCCCACCACAGCCCCTCTCCCCCTTCCCCTCTCCCCCCCACCACAGCCCCTCTCCCCCTTCCCCTCTCCCCCCCACCACAGCCCCTCTCCCCCTTCCCCTCTCCCCCCCACCACAGCCACTCTCTCCCCCTCTGTCTCCACCACTGCCACTCCCTGTCCCCCCACTGCCCCTCCCCCCCACTCTCCCCACTCTCCCCCTCCCCCCACTGCCCCTCCCCCCCACTCTCCCCTTCTCTCTCCCCCACTCTCTCGCCCTCTCTCTCCCCTTCTCTCTCCCCCTCTTCCCCCCACCTCTCTCTCCCCCCCCACTCTCTCCCCCTCTCTCTCTCCCCCCCCCCCCCCCACTCACCCGGGCGCCCTGCACCGCCAGCAGTAACAAGAGCAGCCCGGAGCCGCCGCGCCTCCACACCGCCCACATCGCGGTCCGCAGCCCGACTCCGGCTCCTCTCCGCCCGCTGGTCAGCTCCGGCCGCTCCCTCCCTGCCTGCCTCCGCGTCTCCCCACGTCCAGTGTCCCTCCCCCTCAGCGGGCAGCCTCGTCTCCCATCGCTCGGCCACCGCTCACGGCTCCGGACCCTCTCCCGCTGTGGCCAGCGCTGCCGCCGAGTGACCGCGGCTACTGGTCTGGGTCTGGGTCTGGGTCCGGGTCCGGGACAGACGGTGGACAGGCCGCAGCCCGGACACTGCAGCGTCAGTTCGCCCCCAGCAGCGACCCGCAATCCTCATGTTGGTATCTGCCTCAGACTGCAGTTTGTACCGCCCCCCCCCTCACCCCCTCTCTCCAATCCCCCTCCCTCTCTCCATCTCACCCCTCTCTCCATCTCCCTTCCCTCACACCTCCCTATCCTGTGCTCCCTCTCACTACCTCCCTCCACACGCCCTCCTCCCTCTCACATCCCCGGCCTCATTGGATGAGTTGTTACAATACACACGGTAATAACCAAGCATATCCCTCTAAACCGATCCTATCCATGTACTCGTCCAAATGTCTTTGATACCTTGTCATAGTCCCTGCCTCAACTTCCTCCTCTGGCAGCTCGTTCCATACACCCTACACCAGTGTGGAAAAATTGCCCCTTAGGTTCCTATTAAATCTTTTAACGTTTAATAAACATTTAGACAGGTACATGGATAGGAATATGGGCCAAACACAGGCAGGTGGGACTAGTGTAGATGGGGCATGTTGGCATGAGGAAGTTGGACAAAAGGCCTGTTTCTACTCTATGAGTCTAAGACCCGATGGCTTTATGAGTCTATGACTGACTCATAAGTCAGTCTGGAGTGTATTGCCTGAGGGGGTGAATGTGGGGACTGAGATATAGAGGGTTGTGGGCCCAACATGGGTGAAGGGATCATGTATGTCGGCAGGGTGAAGGGATCATGTATGTCGGCAGGGTGAAGTGGTCATGTATGTCGGCAGGGTGAAGTGGTCATGTATGTCGGCAGGGTGAAGTCATGTATGTCGGCAGGGTGAAGTGGTCATGTATGTCGGCAGGGTGAAGGGATCATGTATGTCGGCAGTTTGAAGGGATCATGTATGTCGGCAGTTTGAAGGGATCATGTATGTCGGCAGGGTGAAGTGGTCATGTATGTCGGCAGGGTGAAGGGATCATGTATGTCGGCAGGGTGAAGTGGTCATGTATGTCGGCAGGGTGAAGGGATCATGTATGTCGGCAGGGTGAAGGGATCATGTATGTCGGCAGTTTGAAGGGATCATGTATGTCGGCAGTTTGAAGGGATCATGTATGTCGGCAGTTTGAAGGGATCATGTATGTCGGCAGTTTGAAGGGATCATGTATGTCGGCAGGGTGAAGGGATCATGTATGTCGGCAGTTTGAAGGGATCATGTATGTCGGCAGTTTGAAGGGATCATGTATGTCGTCAGGGTGAAGGGATCATGTATGTCGGCAGTTTGAAGGGATCATGTATGTCGGCAGTTTGAAGGGATCATGTATGTCGGCAGGAAGATGCAATGGCAGCACGGACGGTGGCCACGGGACTGTTTCTGCTGTCAACAACCACCCTGATGATGAGATGTTGGCAGTGGTGGGAGATAGTGGGGTGCCTCGGGAATCTGTGATGGGTCCACTGTTGTTTGTCATGTACATCAATCATCTAGATGATGGGGTGGAAAATTGGATATGTAAGTATGCAGATGATACTAAGATAGGTGGTGTTGTGGATAATGAAGTAGATTTTCTGAGTCTACAGAGAGATTTGGGCCATTTGGAAGAGTGGGCTGAAAGATGGCAGATGGAGTTTAATGCTGATTAGTGTGAGGTGCTACATCTTGGCAGGACAAATCAAAATAGGACGTACATGGTAAATGGTAGGGAATTGAGGAATGCTGTGGAACAGAGGGATCTAGGAATAACTGTGCATAGTTCCCTGAAGGTGGAATCGCATGTAGATAGGGTGGTGAAGAAAGCTTTTGGTGTGCTGGCCTTTATAAATCAGAGCATTGAATATAGGAGTAGGGAAGTAATGTTAAAATTGTACAAGGCATTGGTGAGACCAATTCTGGAGTATGGTGTACAATTTTGGTCGCTTAATTATAGGAAGGATGTCAACAAAATAGAGAGAGTACAGAGGAGATTTACTAGAATGTTGCCTGGGTTCCAGCAACTAAGTTACAGAGAAAGGTTGAACAAGTTGGGTCTTTATTCTTTTGAGCGCAGAAGGTTAAGGGGGGACTTGATTGAGGTCTTTAAAATGATGAAAGAGATAGACAGAGTTGACGTGGATAAGCTTTTCCCATTGAGGGTAGGGAAGATTCAAACAAGAGGGCATGACATGAGAATTAAGGGACAGAAGTTTAGGGGTAACATGAGGGGGAACTTCTTTACTCAGAGAGTGGTGGCTGTATGGAATGAGCTTCCAGCAGAAGTGGTGGAGGCAGGATCGATTTTAACATTTAAAAGTAAAGTGGATAGGTATATGGATGGGAAGGGAATGGAGGGGTATGGTCTGAGTGCAGGTAGATGGGACTAGGGGAAAATAAATGTTCAGCATGGACTGGAAGGGCCGAGAGGGCCTGTTTCTGTGCTGTAATTGTTATATGGTTATATGGTTAGTTACAGTTGTCATTGGGTGGGTTGTCATTTAAGGTTGCCATTTGTGACAGAAAAGCCCTTGCAGCCCATGGATCAGCCTGGGGAACCTCTTCCACACTGCCTTCAATGCCAGGCAATCCTTCCTCAAATTAGGGACCAAAACGGGTCATAAGTACATGTTCATAAGTGATAGAGAAGAATTAGGCCATTCGGCCCATCAGGTCTACTCCGCCATTCAATCATGGCTGATCTATCTCTTCCTCCTAACCCCATTCTCCTGCATTCTACCCATAACCCCTGACACCAGTACTAATCAAGAACCTATCTCTGCCATGATATCCATTGATGGCCTCCACAGCCTTCTGTGGCAATGAATTCCACAGATTCATCTCCAAGACCCAGTATAACTTTTTGTGACTTTTGGGCCTAGAGCGGGGCCGTACATTGCCAGGCGCGGTCTCAATGGCCGTGGGATTTAACATCGCCTGCCTGGGGCTTGGACATCGGGAGAGAAATGGTGCAGGGGAGAGAGAAGACTTTGCCTTCCATCACAGTGAGGAGGAGATTCACTGTGATGGATGTTTATGTAAATTGAATTGTTTGTATGTTTTGTAGGAATTGTTTTGTTTATATGGCTGTAGAAACAGAGTTTCGTTTGAGGCTCTCTGAGGTTCGAATGACAAATAATAAAATCTAATCTAATCTAATAACTGGAACAAAACGCTCCCCATTTGTAAACCCCATGCCTCTCACAATAAAGGACCAGAGGTTTGCCTAACTGTCTTCTCGCTGAACCTACCTGCATACCTTTGTCATTCTTGTGTTGGAACACTTAGATCCATCTGCACTGCACTCATTTACACTCCTCCCACAGCACGGAGAGAGGCCACTCGGCCCGACTCGTCGATGCTGGCCGAGATGACGAGTCCCATTTCCCATATACCTCTAAACGATTTCCATCCATTTATATAACACAAGATGAATGGGCGACCAAAATGAACAGCACCTCATATTGCACTTTTGGTTACTCCTTCAAAAAACGTTATCAGAAATATTTTAAAAAAGCCAAAAATCTTGATGAGGGCCATGCTGTAGATGTCCGAAGAAGGGTCTCGACCCGAAACGTCACCTATCTCCTTCGCTCCTTAGATGCTGCTGCACCCGCTGAGTTTCTCCAGCTTTTTGTGTAACCCATGCTGTAGATGTTGTCTATGTAGTCTCCAACAAGGCGTTTGATAAGGGTCCCCATGCTAGGCTGCTCTGGATCCAGGGAGAGATAGCTGGCTGCATAGAGAATTGGCTTCTTGGAAGGAAGCAGAGGGTGATGGTGGAAGGTTATTTTTCGGACTGGAGGCCTGTGGCTAGTGGTGTGCCTCAGGGTTCGGTGCTGGGCCCATTGCTGTTTGTGGTTTATATCAGCGATTTGGATGAGAATGTAGAGGCACGATGAGTAAGTTTGCAGATGACACCAAAGTGGGAGATATCGTAGATAACATGGATGGTTATCAAGAATTACTGCTGAAGAGTGATTAATGGAATTTAATGCATGTAATGTGTGTAGGAAGGATCTACAGATGCTGGTGCAAACCGAAGATACACACAAAAAGCTGGAGTAACAGCGGCTCTGAAGATGTTTCGGGTCGAGACCCTTCTTCAGACTGGGAGTCGGGGGAAAGGGAAATGATAGATGGTGATATCGTGATATAGACGGTGATATCGTGATATAGACGGTGATATAGACGGTGATATCGTGATATAGACGGTGATATAGACAGTGATATCGTGATATAGACGGTGATATAGACGGTGATATCGTGATATAGACGGTGATATCGTGATATAGACGGTGATATCGTGATATAGACGGTGATATAGACAGTGATATCGTGATATAGACGGTGATATAGACGGTGATATCGTGATATAGACGGTGATATCGTGATATAGACGGTGACATCGTGATATAGACGGTGACATCGTGATATAGACGGTGACATCGTGATATAGACGGTGATATAGACGGTGATATCGTGATATAGACGGTGATATCGTGATATAGACGGTGACATCGTGATATAGACGGTGACATCGTGATATAGACGGTGACATCGTGATATAGACGGTGATATCGTGATATAGACGGTGATATCGTGATATAGACGGTGACATCGTGATATAGACGGTGACATCGTGATATAGACGGTGATATCGTGATATAGACGGTGATATAGACGGTGATATCGTGATATAGACGGTGATATAGACGGTGATATCGTGATATAGACGGTGATATAGACGGTGACATCGTGATATAGACGGTGACATCGTGATATAGACGGTGATATCGTGATATAGACGGTGACATCGTGATATAGACGGTGATATCGTGATATAGACGGTGATATCGTGATATAGACGGTGATATAGACGGTGACATCGTGATATAGACGGTGACATCGTGATATAGACGGTGACATCGTGATATAGACGGTGACATCGTGATATAGACGGTGACATCATGATATAGACGGTGACATCGTGATATAGACGGTGATATCGTGATATAGACGGTGATATCGTGATATAGACGGTGACATCGTGATATAGACGGTGACATCGTGATATAGACGGTGATATCGTGATATAGACGGTGATATCGTGATATAGACGGTGACATCGTGATATAGACGGTGATATCGTGATATAGACGGTGATATCGTGATATAGACGGTGATATCGTGATATACAGAACACAAAGAACAAAGTGTTGCATTTTGGGAGGTGAAACCAAGGCAAGATCTACACAGTGAGTGGCAGGGAGCTGGGGAGTGTTGTGGAGCAGAGGGTTCTCCTTCTTGCGTACGGTGTGCACAGCCTAAAGTTGAAGGACAACTTGTTCTATTTGATCTTATTTGATTGTGCACGCCAGGTTGATTGCGTTCGTTGAAACAGGGCAGACCACGTGAAGGTTGCAATCTCCCACCCCAGCAGGGGATGTAGGAGTGCGGGTATATCATAGAAACATAGAAAATAGGTGCAGGAGGCGGCCATTCGACCCTTCGAGCCAGCACATGAGGGAAATTAATCTGCCAACTGTCAGATTGTGGCAGATCTGCCAAGTAAAAACACAAAATACATGAAACATGAAATTAAAGTGATGTGTGGAAAGGCTTGGGGGATGCATATCAGGATATGCTTCGCAGCTTGGTTTGGGAACAGCTCCATCCAAGACTGCAAGAAATTGCAACGAATTGTGGACGCAGCCCAGACCATCGCACAAACCAACCTCCCTTCCATTGACTCCATCTACACCTCACGCTGCCTCGGCAAGGCCAGCAGCATCATCAAGGATGTGTCTCACCCCGGCCACTCCCTCTTCTCCCCTCTCCCATCAGGCAAAAGGTACAAAAGTGTGAAAACGAACGCACACCTCCAGATTCAGGGACAGTTTCTTCCCGGCTGTTATCAGGCATCTGAACCATCCTACCACAACCAGAGAGCGGTGCTGAACTACTATCTACATCTTTGATGATGCTCACATTAACCTTGATCTTTCCACTGACTGGTTAGCACGCAACAAAAGCTTTTCACTGTACCTCGGTACACGTGACAATAAAATGAACTGAATGGAACTTTTCCACACAGAGGGTGGTGGGTCTATGTAACGAGCTGCCAGACAAGGTAGTTGAGGCAGGGACTACAACAATATTTAAAAGACATTTGGACAGGTACATAGATCGAAAAGGTTCAGAGGGATATGAGCCGAAGGCAAGCTGGTGGGACTAGTGTAGTTGGGGCATCTTGGCCTATAACCATACTATGACACTGTAATATTATATTCTGCACTCTGGAATTTTTCTCGTTGCTTCACCTGTTGTACTTGCTGACAGCTTGATTGTAAACATGTGTAGCACCCGAACACACCTTTCATTGTGATTCGGTCCATGTGACATTATATCCTGCCTACACCTCTCCTGAAGATGAAGGGTCCCAACCCAAAACGTCACCTATCCATGTTCTCCACAGATGCTGCCTGACCCGCTGAGTTACTCCAGCACTCTGTGAAACGTCACCTATCCATGTTCTCCACAGATGCTGCCTGACCCGCTGAGTTACTCCAGCACTCTGTGAAACGTCACCTATCCATGTTCTCCACAGATGCTGCCTGACCCGCTGAGTTACTCCAGCACTCTGTCAAACGTCACCTATCCATGTTCTGCACAGATACACGGAAGAACATGGAAAGGTGAAATTTTTGTATGGTCCCTTTAGAACTTTATGTCTTTTTTTGTAAACCAGCATCTGCAGTTCTGTGAATCATCCCCTGGGAACTGCCTTACACCCCACCCCTCCTACTTGGCCATCTTCTCTCTAAAGACGCTCTTTGCTGATGTTTTGTGTCGAGCTGAAATGCCGACATGTCTTTCGCCCACGGATGCTGGTTGACGCTGAGTTCCTCCAGCATTTTGTGAAGTCCGTTGAAGTATTTGTCATTGGGAATTGATGGAGCATGGGACTGCCTCAGTGGGGGTTTGTTGACAGGAATGGAATATTGTACGTTAAACATCGGGTAGCAGAGGTGCATATCTCTGCTCCAGCAGTAACTCATCAGCTGTGAGGAAACAGAATAGGAAATCAATCCTGTTAAACTGAGACATGTGGTGCTGCTCATCCCCAGAGCTGAGCTTTAACTGGAGCAGCCACGAATGAGACTGTGTTTACTCTCATCTCTTCTTGCTCCGTTACGCAGTCATAATGCATCAAAAAACTAATTGCTGGAGAACTCAGCGGCTTGCACGGCATCCGTGGAGTGAGATGGCAGTAGATGTAGCAGGGTGAGATCCTTCATCAGTCGAGATGTAAGGTCCCGATCCAAAATGTCACCTGTCCATCTCCCTCCACAGATGCTGCCTGACCCGCTGAGTTCTTCCAGCTCTTGGTCCAGATTCCTGTATCTGCAGCCTGGTGTGTCCCCCAGCGGCCAGTCTGAGTGTTGGTCTCACTGTCCTCAATCTCTACCTGGGGCAGGAGCTTCAGGTGAACTGCAGAGATGCTCTGAGAAAAGGCTGGCACACATCTAGAGGGCAGAGTGGCCTCTTTCTGTGTTGTAACTGATACCTCCTGGTGGTAACTATGATAGCAGAGGAGGGGGAAGCAGCCAACATGATGTTTAGTGTAGTTGAGTTTAGTTTGTTGTCACGTGTACCAAGGTACAGGACTTTATATATTTTGATTTCTGCAAGGCTTTGAATAAAATACCACTAGCTCCAACAAAGGATCTCAGATCTGAACTTTCACTGTTTCTGTCCTCATGGATGCTGCTCAACCTACTGAGTGGTTCCAGCTATTTCTGTTTTTAATTTCAGACTGGAAATGTGAGCCCACAGGTTAGTGAGTGTAGCCGGATTCCCTATCCCACAGAAGACGTGGTGAACAAAGTGAGCAAAACTTGGATTGGGGCCAATACATGACATGGACACAGAGTGCTGGAGTAACTCAGCGGGTCAGGCAGCATCTCTGGAGAAAAGAAATAGGTGACGTTTCAGGTCGAGACCCTTCTTCAGACTGAGAGTCAGGGGAAATGGAAACGAGCGATATAGATGGTACTGTATCGAACAAATGAATGAAAGATATGTACAAAAGTAACGATGATCTCTTCATCTCACCGCCACAAGAGCTCAATAACAACTCCATGGTCAGATGCACTCATTGGCCTTATCTACACACTGGTTATGATTGGTGAGAGTGTAGGTAACAGGGGCTTCTGGAATAAACATGACACAAGGTGTCCGGCTCAGCTAAGTGTCGTTGGTTCTTTGCTTTCTGTCATGGGATTCAGTAGATCCTACAGCTGGTGACCCTGTTGCTAAAGGCAACCTTCCACTTACTCACAAAATGAACGATATTAAAAGTGACGCGGTGACAGTCGGCAAAGAAAAACTCAACGTCCCGACTCTTTTTACAACCAATGCCAGAGCGTGGTTTTCTATACTAGAAGCTCAATGTCACTCCCTCAATGTCACGAGCCAATGGACTAAATCCCTCACAGCTCGGCAGAGCTGATTGCATGGGAAGTGGAGGAGGTGCTCCTTAATCCTGAAGAGATGGGAAAATCTGAGGAAGGACATTATTGCCATAGAGGGAGTACAGCGAAGGTTCACCAAACTGATTCCTGGGATGTCAGGACTGTCTTATGAACAAAGAGTGCATAGACTCGGTTTATACTCTCTAGAATTTAGGAGATTGGGAGGGGATCTTATAGAAACTTACAAGATTCTTAAGGGGTTGGACAGGCTAGATGCAGGAAGATTGTTCCCGATGTTGGGGAGGTCCAGGACAAGGGGTCACAGCTTAAGGATAAGGGGGAAATCCTTTAGGACCGAGATGAGAAGGAATTTTTTCACACAGAGAGTGGTGGGTCTCTGGAACTCTCTGCCACAGAGGGTAGTTGAGGCCAGTTCATTGGCTATATTTAAGAGGGAGTTAGATGTGGCCCTTGTGGCTAGGGGGATCAGAGGGTATGGAGAGAAGGCAGGTACGGGATACTGAGTTGGATGATCAGCCATGATCATATTGAATGGCGGTGCAGGCTCGAAGGGCCGAATGGCCTACTCCTGCACCTAATTTCTATGTTTCTATGTTTGAATTTGCACCTGCCCAACTGGATGCGAATGGACAGGTATTGGTGCCAGCAGAATCTATAGATAACTCGATGGTGTTACTGAGAAAGTTCAGAGAACTGTCTGATCTACCGTCTAATAGAATCCTTGAGAGGACAAGTTTTTTTTGCCCCAGTGCAACAGCCTGATGAACCTGTGGAACGATTCATCAGCGACCTGAGACACATCAGTTTTCAATACAGATTTGGTGAGATTACAAATGAGCTTGTTCGAGATAAAATTGTGGGAGGAATGAGCCACCAAAAGATGCGAGCTGAACTATTACGGAATGCAGAACTGACTTTAGATCAGGTTATTCATGCTTGTTGGATGGCTGAGACTGTGGCACCACTGGGTGATTATGATAGCGCGAATGCTAATCGACAACTAAATGTGAATATGGCTAGTTACTCTCCACAAAGATTTCTCAATGCATCCAGCAAAATTCAGAACATGCCTAACACGAGGTGCACAAACTGTAACTTTTTCCACCCCAAGGGGCGCCAATTTTGCATAGCCCATGGGAAAGTATGCCATACAAGGAAACACTTTTTCTCACAGAGAGTGGTGAGTGTGGAATTCTCTGCCTCAGAGGGTGGTGGAGGCTGGTTCTCTGGATGCTTTCAAGAGAGCTAGATAGGGCTCTTAAAAATAGCGGAGTCAGGAGATATGGGGAGAAGGCAGGAACGGGGTACTGATTGGGGATGATCAGCCATGATCACATTGAATGGCGGTGCTGGCTTGAAGGGCCAAAAACTCTTGAATGTCAAAAACTCAAGAATTCAAGAATGCAGTCTTGAATGCCAAAAACTCATTTTGGCAAATCCTGTTAGACCATGCCTCATCGGTATTAACAACATTCGCCACCCCGTTCGGACGTTACTGGTTTCTAAGAATCAGGCACGTGCCGTGAGTAATGACTCTGGGTAGGCACTCAGTCCGCTTTAAAAAAAATGTAAACCGCGCATGCGCAGATTGTTCTCCCCGTTAAATAAACACCTGTTAAATAAACATCGGAACACCTGTCACCTGCCGTTCGCCGACTTCACTCATGTCAGCGACTTCCTGCAAATCCTTAAATTCCCACAGCCGAGTAACCTCAATCGCGCTGTCGGAATTTAAGGACATGAGTGAGGCCAGCGAGCGGCAGGAGAGAGGTTTTTAGATGGAGAGCTGCCAGAGGTGGGCGGGTGGTTCTGGAGCTAAGGTGGCGGCTGGTTCCGCTGTCCGGCCCGGCGGCCGCTCGAGCTACTTCTCTCTCTCTCTCTGCCCCCCCCCCCCGGCCTCAGAGCAGTGTCATTTCATGCCCCATTGCAAGGAACGTCGCAAGTGGATGCCCCCGGCCCCTCATTCATAACATTTGTGCCCTCCCCGCAACGTTACCCCGGGCCAGACTCCCCACACGCTGTGAAAGGAGCGCTCCCCCCACTCCGACTCCCACACCCCGGCAAATACGGTATTAAAAAAAATAAATCACAAAATGTACTTACCACATCATTGGGACACGACAAACCATGGTTGAAAACCCCGCCAATAAACTTGCGCTGCGCATGCGCAGTAGACTGATGCGCATGCGCAGTGCTACAAAGGCAGGATTTCTGCTGCCTTCAGCCCCGATTAAAACTGACGGCTTCAGGCAGCGCTGACGGCACGGGGGCTGCACAGAGCTTCCCGTGTCACAAGCGCTGCGGGTGAAAGGCACGGGGAATTATGCCTACCTAAGAGATCAGTCACTTACATAGGCATAATTCTCCCATGCCTTTACTATTTATATTTAATAATTCCCATTTCATAATTTTAGTCAGGGTAGGCAGTGCCTACCTTGCCTACCCTGACGGCACGTGCCTGCTAAGAATGCCCTTTGGCATCAACTCTGCCAGCAAAGTCATCCAGGTTGCAATGGAACAACTGTTTGCAGAATTTCCCTGTGCTGTAATAGTTGACGGCATTCTAGTTGATGGCCGCGATGCCACCGAGCACGATGCAAACCTACGTAAAGTACTGGGCTGTGCCAGAGACATTAACTTAAAGCTGAACCCACTTAAATGCAAGTTCATGGTTCCCATAGTCACCTACATAGGTCACATGTTAACTAGCAATGGGCTAAAACCAGACTCACTGAAGACTGCAGCAATCAACGAGCTGCCCGTGCCAACTGACATCACCAGCCTACAACGATTTATAGGCATGGTTAACTACCTGGGAAAGTTTATCCCCAATCTCAGCGAACTTTCAGCCCCCCTGCGTCAACTGACGCACAAGGACAACACCTGGTCCAGGTACTCAAACCACCAGCAGGCTTTCGAGACAGTAAAGCCGGAAAGTGCACAGTTGGAACAGCAAATTACAGCACTCACTGCGCAAGTCCAGGCTTTGGCAGCCCAGCAGAACCGTCCCCATTTCAGGTTTAACACAAACCTTGGGGGTGGGGGACTGGGCCGGGGCCGGGGCCGAAGCGACACCCAATGCATTTGCTGGAAACACAGGAGATTTGGTGCTGCAGCCTGGTCGTGTCAACCTCCTTGCTCCTTACAATACAATACAATTTGGTTTCTGCAGTCATACAACAAGAAATGAACCAAGACACACACCAACACAGTTTACACAAACATCCATCATGATGGAAGGCAAAGTCTGTCTCTCCCCCGCTCCAGGTCATTTTCAACCCCGCAACTCGGGCGGGAGAAGTTGCCGTTGCGAAAAGCGGTCTCCCACCAGGGACCCGCGAGCTCCCGATGTCACCATCCACCGGACCTGCGGCTGGAGCCTCCGAAGCTCCGAAGTCGGGTCGCAGCAGCGTGCCACCACAGCTCTCCACGCTCCGAAGCCAGCCAGCTCCACGATGGTAAGTCCGTAGGTTCCACAACTGGAGCCCCCAGGTCGTTCTGGTTGGAGGCCGCTCCACGGTGCTAGGCCCCAACGACAACGGTCCCCCGTACAGGGAAGAGATTTAAAAGTTTCCTCCCCCCCCCCCCCCCCCGCCCCCCACATATACACAGCAAAAAAACAATATAAAAACCACAACAAAACTATACATTCAACGGGACAAAAAAAAGACAGACGGACTGCAGAGACCGCTGCAACGTCGGCCACGCCACCTACATTAAACATCCTTCTACAAACATCAACACCCGGGAAACAACGAGGCCCGGCGGTAGAGTGGCTGATGCCCATGGGCTAACTAGCCACCGCCTTTACCTCAGCGACTGCCTCTCCGGTATACAATATCTCATTGACTCCGGCGCCGAGTTGTCGGTCGTTCCTCCTAGTTCCTAAGAACGTTTACACCCTAACTCCGCATGTGCTCACCGCCGCAAACAATTCTAGCATACGGACATTCGGTCAGAAATCAGTCACGCTCGACTTCGGTCCGCAGAAAACGTTTCGCTGGATTTTCACAGTCAAGAGTTCAAGATTCAAGTGAGTTTATTGTCATGTGTCCCTGATAGGACAATGACATTCTTGCTTTGCTTCAGCACAACAGAACATAGTAGGCATTGACTACAGAACAGATCAGTGTGTCCATATACCATTGTATAAATAAATACACACATGAATAATTAAACTGATAAAGTGCAAATAAACAGATTATGGGTAATTAATGTTCAGAGTTTTGTCCGAGTAAGTTTAATAGCCTGATGGCTGTGGGGAAGTAGCTATTCCTGAACCTGGTAGTTGCAGTCTTCAGGCTCCTGTACCTTCTACCGAAAGGTAGTGGGTCACCGACCTATCAAAACCTATTATCGGAGCGGATTTTATTTGTGGCGGATTTAAGAAATCGCCGCTTGAGTGATTGCTCCACTCATGCACAGGTAAACTGTATCTGCCGTCCGGCAATGACAATGCCTCACCTTACCAGCCTGCAACCCAGCACCGGCCCATATCAGGAATTATTGAAACAAACATCGATTTCGTGCGCACGTATTATCAAATGCCGGTCGAGTCTGCCGATATTCCCAAGACAGCCGTGGTCACTCCGCTCGGGACATTCAAATTTCCCCGGATACCGTTTGGTATTACGTAATGCAGCGCAATTATCTATCGCCGCTTTCTACCGAACGCCGCAGGTTCCCTATTACACTTGACCAACTTACTCAAAGGTTCGGACAAATCATCTTCAAAGAAACCGTTGTGTTTACCCGAGGATGCAGTGCAAACCTTCAACGATGCTAAGACTGAGGCCCTTCGCCGATGCAACTATGCTGGTCCATCAGAGGCCCGATGCCTTATTTTCACTCACCACCGATGTCTCCGTCAACTCCGCGGGTGCCGTCATGGAGCAGCGAGTGAGTCAATGGCAGGCGGGAGCCGCTGGCATTCATTTCGGCAAAATTATCACCCACTCAGGTGAGGTACAATACATTCGGGCGAGAACGTGTGGCTGTGTACCTCGCTGTCAAGCATTCCCACCATCTGTTGGAAGGCCGTCCCTTCACTATTTATACGGATCACCAACCGCTCACATATACTGCTCGTACAAGTGTTGGGAACTATTCACCGCGGGAAATCCGCCACTTGGACTTTGTCCTGCAATTCTCCAGTGACATCAGGCACATTGAAGGAAAACCAAATCCGGTTGGCGACGCCCTATCAAGACTGGAGGTGGATCCACTGCCATGGCGCGCGGGCAGCATAATGATCCCGATCTGATCCGTGGATAGGTATATGGACGGGAAGGGAATGGAGGGGTATGGTCTGAGTGCAGGTAGATGGGACTAGGGGAAAATAAATGGTCGGCACGGACTGGAAGGGCCGAGAAGGCCTGTTTCCGTGCTGTAATTGTTATATGGTTATGATCCATTACCAACGGACGCTTACAGCCCTAAGATTGGAAGATGGACCTATTGGTGACACGAGAGAAACTATCATAAACTTCCACTGGCAACCCAAGGCTGTTTGTGCCTAGGACAAAGCATTGAGAAGTTTTCAGCACGCTGCACAACTTATCACATCCGGGCAAGAAGGCTACAATAAAACTAATCTCTGAACGTTTCATCTGGCTTTTCATCAAGTATAACATTGGTTTACGGGTGAAGACTTGTCTACCGTGTCAACAATCCAAGATCTCCAGGCAAACTAGGATCCTTTTCGGTGAGTTTCCTGTACTGAATACCCATTTCAAGCACGTGCACTTGGACTTGGTCGGCCCACTCCCACCGGCAAGAAACTACATCACGTATCTGTTCATTGTGAAGACCATTCACAAGATGGCAAGATGCTTTCCCAGTCATCAACATTTCAGCGAAGACAATAGCCCGTGCTTTTGTTGACCGATGGATTTCGGTCTTTGGGGTCCCAAGTACGATCACAACAGACCAAGGGCCGCAATTTGAGTTCATGCTGTTTCAAACACTAACTGACCTCTTGGATACAAACCGCATTCGAACGACATATCATCCACAAGCGAACGGCCTGTGAACGGTTCCATGCCAGTTGAAAGCTGCTCTGGCAGCCGGAGGAGGCGCATCGAACTGGAGTGAACGGGTGCCTCTGGCTCTGCTTGGCATTCGTCCGGTGGTCAAAGCAGACCTGACCTAAACACACCTGAGCAATTACAAAGATAGACAAAAATGCTGGAGAAACTCAGCAGGTGAGGCAGCATCTATGGAGCAAAGGAATAGGTGACGTTTCAGGTCGAGATCGTTCTTCAGATGTGACTGTACCACTGGCAAACTTAAATGTGTGAAGAAGGGTCTCCACCCGAAACGTCACCTATTCCTTCGCTCCATAGATGCTGCCTCACCCGCTGAGTTTCTCCAGCATTTTTGTCTACCTTCGATTTTTCCAGCATCTGCAGTTCTTTCTGGAGCAATTACAAACACCTGTGAAGCCATGTGTCCCAAACATTATGGTGCCCTGAAATGGGGGGACTATGTATAAACACAGCTGTAATTTCTACATGTGAAACCAAAATGTATAAAAATGGCCTTTATTAAAATCTGACAATGTGCGCTTTAACCGCATGTGAGTTTTTCTGCTACAAATCTCAAATTGTGGAGTACAGAGGCAAATAAATAAACGATGGGTCTTTGTGCCAAACATTATGGAGGGCACTGTATCTCTCTGCATCGTCATCGTTTTCTCTTGATGCCCTCTCCCCTGACTCTCAGTCTGAAGAAGCGTCTCGACCCGAAATGTCACCTACAGTGGCTTGCAAAAGTTTTCATACCCCTTGAACTTTTCCACATTTTGTCACGTTACAACCACAAACGTAAATGTATTTTATTGGGATTTTATGTGATAGACCAACACAAAGTGGCGCATAATTGTGAAGTGGAAGGAAAATGATACATCGTTTTCAAATTTTTTTACAAATAAAAAACTGAAAAGTGTGGCGTGCAAAAGTATTCAGTCCCCTTTACTCTGATACCCCTAAATAAAATCCAGTGCAACCAATTGCCTTCAGAAGTCGCCTAATTAGTAAATAGAGTCCACCTGTGTGTAATCTAATCTCAGTATAAATACAGCTGTTCTGTGAAGGCCTCAGAGGTTTGTTAGAGAACATTAGTGAACAAACAGCATCATGAAGCCCAAGGAACACACCAGACAGGTCAGGGATAAAGTTGTGGAGAAGTTTAAAGCAGGGTTAGGTTATAAAATAAATATCCCAAGCTTTGAACATCTCATGGAGCACTGTTCAATCCATCATCCGAAAATGGAAAGAGTGTGGCACAACTGCAAACCTACCAAGACATGGCCGTCCACCTAAACTGACAGGCCGGGCAAGGAGAGCATTGATCAGAGAAGCAGCCAAGAGGCCCATGGTAACTCTGGAGGAGCTGCAGAGATCCACAGCTCAGGTGGGAGAATCTGTCCACAGGACAACTATTAGTCGTGCACTCCACAAATCGGGCCTTTATGGAAGAGTGGCAAGAAGAAAGCCATTGTTGAAACAAAGCCATAAGAAGTCCCGTTTGCAGTTTGCCACAAGCCATGTGGGGGACACAGCAAACATGTGGAGGAAGGTGCACTGGTCTGATGAGACCAAAATTGAAGTTTTTGGCCTAAATGCAAAACGCTATGTGTGGCGGAAAACTAACACTGCACATCACCCTGAACACACCATCCCCACTGTGAAACGTGGTGGTGGCAGCATCATGCTGTGGGGATGCTTTTCTTCACCAGGGACAGGGAAACTGGTCAGAGTTGATGGGAAGATGCATGGAGCCAAATACAGGGCAATCTTGGAAGAAAACCTGTTGGAGCCTGCAAAAGACTTGAGACTGGGGCGGAGGTTCACCTTCCAGCAGGACAACGACCCTAAACATACAGCCAGAGCTACAATGGAATGGTTTAGATCAAAGCATATTCATGTGTTAGAATGGCCCAGTCAAAGTCCAGACCTAAATCCAATTGAGAATTTCTGGCAATACTTGAAAATTGCTGTTCACAGACACTCTCCATCCAATCTGACTGAGCTTGAGCAATTTTGCAAAGAAGAATGGGCAAAAATGTCAGTCTCTAGATGTGCAAAGCTGGTAGAGACGTACCCCAAAAGACTTGCAGCTGTAATTGCAGCGAAAGGTGGTTCTACAAAGTATTGACTCAGGGGGACTGAATACTTTTGCACGCCACACTTTTCAGTTTTTTATTTGTAATAAAATTTGAAAACCATGTATAATTTTCCTTCCACTTCACAATTATGCACCACTTTGTGTTGGTCTATCACATAAAATCCCCCAAAAATTCATTTACGTTTGTGGTTGTAACGTGACAAAATGTGGAAAGGTTCAAGGGGTATGAAAACTTTTGCAAGCCACTGTATTCATTTTCTCCAGAGATGCTGCCTGACCCGCTGAGTTACTCCAGAACTTTGTGTCTATCTTTAGTATAAAGCAGCATCTGCAGTTCCTTCCTACACAGTGGGGATAAATAGATTGTTTGGGTCTTCTGGCTGTGCTACTGTGAACCCCAGCCATCGATGTGGGTCCTGGCTTTTCACCATCCAATAGATAAACAATAGGTGCAGGAGGAGGCCATTCGGCCCTTCGAGCCAGCACCGCCATTCAATGTGATCATGGCTGATCATCCCCAATCAGTACCCCGTTCCTGCCTTTTCCCCATATCCCCTGACTCCGCTATTTTTAAGAGCCCTATCTAGCTCTCTCTTGAAAGTATCCAGAGAACCTGCCTCCACCGCCCTCTGAGACCCAAGTCACAGAATCAGCTGAAAGGACAGAGTTAATGTGGACAAGCTTTTCCCTTTGAGAATAGGGAAGATTCAAACAAGAGGACATGACTTTAGAATTAAGGGACAGAGGTTTAGGGTTAACATGAGGGGGAACTTCTTTACTCAGAGAGTGGTAGCGGTGTGGAATGAGCTTCCAGTGGAAGTGGTGGCAGCAGGTTCGTTGGTATCATTTAAAAATAAATTGGATAGGCATATGGATGAGAAGGGTATGGAGGGTTATGGTATGAGTGCAGGCAGGTGGGACTAAGGGAAAAAAGTTGTTCGGCACGGACCTGAAGGGCCGAGATGGCCTGTTTCCGTGCTGTAATTGTTATATGGTTATATGGTTATATGGACCATGTTATATTTCCGCGTTTGCTGATGGATGTAAATCATGTCTGACGAATCTTGTGGAATTTTTCAAGGATGTAACTAGTAGCGTGGATAGGGGAGAACCAGTGGATGTGGTGTATCTGGACTTCCAGAAGGCTTTTGACAAGGTCCCACATAAGAGATTAGTATACAAAGTTAAAGCATATGGCATTGGGGGTTCAGTATTGATGTGGATAGAGAACTGGCTAGCAGACAGGAGGCAAAGAGTAGGAGTAAACGGGTCCTTTTCAGAATGGCAGGCAGTGACTAGTGGGGTACCGCAAGGCTCATTGCTGGGACATTCAGCTATTTACAATATACATTAATGATCTGGACGAGGGAATTGAAGGCAATATCTCCACGTTTGCGGATGACACCAAGCTGGGGGGCAGTGTTAGCTGTGAGAAGGATGCTAGGAGACTGCAAGGTGACTTGGATAGGCTGGGTGAGTGGGCAAATATTTGGCAGATGCAGTATAATGTGGATAAATGTGAGGTTATCCACTTTGGTGGCAAAAACAGGAAAGTAGACTATTATCTAAATGGTGGCCGATTAGGAAAAGGGGAGATGCAGCACGACCTGGGTGTCATGGTACACCAGTCATTGAAAGTAGGCATGCAGGTACAGCAGGCAGTGAAGAAAGCGAATGGTATGTCAGCTTTCATAGCAAAAGGATTTGAGTATAGGAGCAGGGAGGTTCTACTTCAGTTGTATAGGGTCTTGGTGAGGCCACACCTGGAGTATTGCGTACAGTTCTGGTCTCCAAATCTGAGGAAGGACATTATTGCCATAGAGGGAGTGCAGCGAAGGTTCACCAGACTGATTCCTGGGATGTCAGGACTGTCTTATGAACAAAGACTGCATAGACTCGGTTTATACTGTGGAATGATCTTCCAGCAGAAGTGGTGGAGGCAGGATTGATTTTAACATTTAAAAGTAAAGTGGATATGTATATAGACGGGAAGGGAATGGAGGGGTATGGTCTGAGTGCAGATAGATGGGACTAGGGGAAAATAAATGGTCGGCACGGACTGGAAGGGCCGAGAAGGCCTGTTTCCGTGCTGTAATTGTTATATGGTTATATGGTTATACTTTCTAGAATTTAGGAGATTGAGAGGGGATCTTATAGAAACTTACAACATTCTTAAGGGGTTGGACAGGCTAGATGCAGGAAGATTGTTCCCGATGTTGGGGAGGTCTAGGACAAGGGGTCACAGCTTAAGGATAAAGGGGAAACATAGAAACATAGAAACATAGAAAATAGGTGCAGGAGTAGGCCATTCGGCCCTTCGAGCCTGCACCGCCATTCAATGTGATCATGGCTGATCATCCAACTCAGTATCCCGTACCTGCCTTCTCTCCATACCCCCTGATCCCTTTAGCCACAAGTGCCACATCTAACGCCCTCTTAAATATAGCCAATGAACTGGCCTCAACTACCTTCTGTGGCAGAGAATTCCAGAGACTCACCACTCTCTGTGTAAAGAATGTTTTCCTCATTTCGGTCCTAAAGGAATTCCCCCTTATCCTTAGACTGTGACCCCTTGTTCTGGACTCCCCCAACATCGGGAACAATCTTCCAGCATCTAGCTTGTCCAACCCCTTAAGAATTTTGTAGGTTTCTATAAGATCCCCCCTCAATCTTCTAAATTCCATCGAGTACAAACCGAGTCTATCCAATCTTTCCTCATATGAAAGTCCTGACATCCCAGGAATCAGTCTGGTGAATCTTCTCTGTACCCCCTCTATGGCAAGGATGTCTTTCCTCAGATTTGGAGACCAAAACTGTACGCAGTACTCCAGGTGTGGCCTCACCAAAACCCTGTACAACTGCAGTAGAACCTCCCTGCTCCTATACTCAAATCCTTTCGCTATGAATGCTAACATACCATTTGCTTTCTTCACTGCCTGCTGCACCTGCATGCCTACTTTCAATGACTGGTGTACCATGACACCCAGGTCTCGTTGCGTCTCCCCCTTACCTAATCTGCCACCATTCAGATAATAGTCTACCCTCATGTTTTTGCCACCAAAGTGGATAACCTCACATTTATCCACATTGTACTGCATCTGCCATGCATCTGCCCATTCACTCAGCCTATCCAAATCACCCTGCAGCCTCCAAGCATCCTCCTCACACCTAACTATACCCCCCAGCTTGGTATCATCTGCAAATTTGGAGATGTTGCATTGAATTCCCTCGTCCAAATCATTAATATATATTGTAAATAGCTGGGGTCCCAGCACTGAGCCTTGCGGCACCCCACTAGTCACTGCCTGCCATTCTGAAAAGGACCCGTTTACTCCTACCCTTTGCCTCCTGTCTGCTAGCCAGTTCTCTATCCACATCAATACTGAACCCCCAATACCGTGTGCTTTAAGTTTGTAAATCCTTTGGGACTGAGATGAGAAGGAATTCCACGGGAAATCCTTTGGGACTGAGATGAGAAGGAATTTTTTCACACAGAGAGTGGTGGGTCTCTGGAATTCTCTGTCACAGAAGGTAGTTGAGGCCAGTTCATTGGCTATATTTAAGAGGGAGTTAGATGTGGCCCTTGTGGCTAAGGAGATCAGAGGGTATGGAGAGAAGGCAGGTACGGGATACTGAGTTGGATGATCAGCCATGATCATATTGAATGGCGGTGCAGGCTCGAAGGGCCAAATGGCCTACTCCTGCACCTAATTTCTATGTTTCTATGTTTAAACCGAGTGGGACATTGAGCAGGGGCAGGATGTGAAGTGGCTCCAGGGGGTGTGGACAAGCTGGGTGAGTGGGGAGAATCCGGAGTGGAATGTAACATAGACAATGTCAGCTCAGTCACATGGGAGGAAGCAGAGTGTTTGTTAACGGTGAAAGATGTACAAAGGGATCTGGGTGTCCGTGGATATAAGTCACTGAAGACCAAGATGTGGAGTCATAAGGTCATAAGTGAAAGGAGCAGAATTAGACCATTCAATCTCTCCCTCCTAACCCCATTCTCCTGCCTTCTCCCCATAACCTCTGACACCCGCACTAATCAAGAATCTATCTATCTCTGCATTAAAAATATCCACTGACTTGTGGCCTCCACAGCCGTCTGTGGCAAAGAATCCCACAGATTCACCACCCTCTGAATAAAGAAATTCCTCCTCATCTCTTTCTTAAAAGAATGTCCTTTAATTCTGAGGCCGTGCCCTCTGGTCCTAGACTCTCCCACTAGTGGAAACATCCTCCCCACATCCACTCTATCCAGGCCTTTCACTGGGGGGGGGGGGGGGGGGGGGGAGGGGAGCGAGCGATTCGATGGACAACTATTACAAGATAAGGTCATAAGTGACAGGAGGTGAATTCAGCCCATCACGTCTACTCCGCCATTCAATCGTGGCTGATCTATCTCTCCCTCCGAACCCCATTCTCCTGCCTTCTCCCCGTAACCCCTGACACCCGATGGTTTGATTGTAAGGTTTAGAAAGCCCCACTTACTTCAATCATAGAAGGATTTGCTAAGATGACCTTTGCTAAGATCAAGTAGTATTAACATAGAAACATAGAAATTAGGTGCAGGAGTAGAGGCCATTCGGCCCTTCGAGCCTGCACCGCCATTCAATATGATCATGGCTGATCATCCAACTCAGTATCCCGTACCTGCCTTCTCTCCATACCCCCTGATCCCTTTAGCCACAAGGGCCACATCCAACTCCCTCTTAAATATAGCCAATGAACTGGCCTCAACTACCCTCTGTGGCAGAGAGTTCCAGAGACCCACCACTCTCTGTGTGAAAAAATTCCTTCTCATCTCGGTCCTAAAGGATTTCCCCCTTATCCTTAAGCTGTGACCCCTTGTCCTGGACCTCCCCAACATCGGGAACAATCTTCCTGCATCTAGCCTGTCCAACCCCTTAAGAATCTTGTAAGTTTCTATAAGATCCCCTCTCAATCTCCTAAATTCTAGAGAGTATAAACCGAGTCTATGCAGTCTTTGTTCATAAGATAGTCCTGACATCCCAGGAATCAGTCTGGTGAACCTTCGCTGCACTCCCTCTATGGCAATAATGTCCTTCCTCAGATTTGGAGACCAGAACTGTATGCAATACTCCAGGTGTGGCCTCACCAAGACCCTATACAACTGAAGTAGAACCTCCCTGCTCCTATACTCAAATCCTTTTGCTATGAAAGCTAACATACCATTCGCTTTCTTCACTGCCTGCTGTACCTGCATGCCTACTTTCAATGACTGGTGTACCATGACACCCAGGTCGCGCTGCATCTCCCCTTTTCCTAATCGGCCTCCATTTAGATAATAGTCTATTTTCCTATTTTTGCCACCAAAGTGGATAACCTCACATTTATCCACATTAAACTGCATCTGCCAAACATTTGCCCACTCACCCAGCCTATCCAAGTCACCTTGCAGTCTCCTAGCATCCTCCTCACAGCTAACACTGCCTCCCAGCTTAGTGTCATCCGCAAACTTGGAGATATTGCCTTCAATTCCCTCATCCAGATCATTTATGTATATTGTAAATAGCTGGGGTCCCAGCACTGAGCCTTGCGGTACCCCACTAGTCACTGCCTGCCATTGTGAAAACGACCCGTTTACTCCTACTCTTTGCTTCCTGTTTGCCAGCCAGTTCTCTATCCACATCAATACTGAACCCCCAATGCCGTATGCTTTAAGTTTATATACTAATCTTTTATGTGGGACCTTGTCGAAAGCCTTCTGGAAGTCCAGATACACCACATCCACTGGTTCTCCCCCATCCACGCTACTAGTTACATCCTCGAAAAATTCCACAAGATTCGTCAGACATGATTTACCTTTCGTAAATCCATGCTGACTTTGTCCAATGATTTCACCACTTTCCAAATGTGCTGCTATCCCATCTTTAATACTGACTCTAGCAGTTTCCCCACTACCGATGTTAGACTAACTGGTCTGTAATTCCCCGTTTTCTCTCTCCCCCCCTTCTTAAAAAGAGGGGTTACGTTTGCTACCCACCAATCCTCAGGAACTACTCCAGAATCTAAAGAGTTTTGAAAGATTATCACTAATGCATCCACTATTTCCGGAGCTACTTCCTTAAGTACTCTGGGATGCAGCCTATCTGGCCCTGGGGATTTATCGGCCTTTAATCCATTCAATTTACCCAACACCACTTCCCGACTAACCTGGATTTCACTCAAGTACTCCTTTGACCCGCGGTCCCCTGCTATTTCCGGCAGATTATTTATGTCTTCCTTAGTGAAGACAGAACCAAAGTAGTTATTCAATTGGTCCGCCATATCCTTGTTCCCCATGATCAACTCACCTGTTTCTGACTGCAAGGGACCTATATTTGTTTTAACTAATCTATTTCTCTTCACATATCTATAACAGCTTTTGCAGTCAGTTTTTATGTTCCCTGCCAGTTTTCTTTCATAATCTATTTTTCCTTTCCTAATCAAGCCCTTTGTCCTTCTCTGCTGGTCTCTGAATTTCTCCCAGTCCTCTGGTATTGCGAGCAGTGTGTGACTGACTGAGGACGGGGAGCTCTTGAGATAGAGGGAGGTGCTGTGAAGATTCACCTGTCCCTGGGTGGGTGTGATATTGTACGAGGGTCGGTTGGGGAGACCAACTCCGTTCTCTGGAGTTTTGAAGATGATGTAGTCCTCCATTACAGGAAGGGTGTGGAGGCTTTGGAGAGTGATCAGGGGAGGTTTACCCTAGGGTAGAGAGTCTCAGCTACAGGGGGAGAGTGATCAGGGGAGGTTTACCCTGGGGTAGAGAGTCTCAGCTACAGGGGGAGAGTGATCAGGGGAGGTTTACCCTGGGGTAGAGAGTCTCAGCTACAGGGGGAGAATGATCAGGGGAGGTTTACCCTGGGGTAGAGAGTCTCAGCTACAGGGGGAGAGTGATCAGGGGAGGTTTACCCTGGGGTAGAGAGTCTCAGCTACAGGGGGAGAATGATCAGGGGAGGTTTACCCTGGGGTAGAGAGTCTCAGCTACAGGGGGAGAGTGATCAGGGGAGGTTTACCCTGGGGTAGAGAGTCTCAGCTACAGGGGGAGAGTGATCAGGGGAGGTTTACCCTGGGGTAGAGAGCCTCAGCTACAGGGGGAGAGTGATCAGGGGAGGTTTACCCTGGGGTAGAGAGTCTCAGCTACAGGGGGAGGGGGCAGGGGAGGTTTACCCTGGGGTAGAGAGTCTCAGCTACAGGGGGAGAGTGATCAGGGGAGGTTTACCCTGGGGTAGAGAGTCTCAGCTACAGGGGGAGAGTGATCAGGGGAGGTTTACCCTGGGGTAGAGAGTCTCAGCTACAGGGGGAGAGTGATCAGGGGAGGTTTACCCTGGGGTAGAGAGCCTCAGCTATAGGGGGAGAGTGATCAGGGGAGGTTTACCCTGGGGTAGAGAGTCTCAGCTACAGGGGGAGGGGGCAGGGGAGGTTTACCAAAGCACTGCCTGGGGTAGAGAGTGTTAGCCAAAAGGAGAGGTTGAACAAACTTAGATTGTTTTCACTGGAGCATCAGACCGAGGGGAGATTTGGTGGGTGTGGGGGGCAGGTTTTATACACAGAGGGTGGGGATTTGGTGGGTGTGGGGGGCAGGTTTTATATACAGAGGGTGGTGGGTGCCTGGAATGCACTGCCAGGGGTGGTGGTGGAGGCAGATAGATAGTGGGGATGAAGAGGCTTTTAGACAGGTATGTGTGGATGGATGATGGGCTGGCTGAGGCGATAAGCTTCACTTGGGATCATGTTGGTACAGACATTGTGGGCCGAAGGGCCTGTTCCAGGTTGTAATTGTCAGTGGCATTAACACCAACCCCATGGGGCTGTAGGGCGGGACATGTTGGCCGGTGTGGGAAGTTGGGCCGAAGGGCCTGTTTCCATACTATATCACTATGATGGGGCTGGTGATTTGTGGCTGGATAGCTTGAACCAGGATCGCTCAGAACAAGGCGGCACGGTGGCGCAGCGGGTAGAGCTGCTGCCTCACAGCGCCAGAGACCGCGGTTCAATCCTGACTATGGGTGCTGTCTGTGTGGAGTTTGCACGTTCTTCCCGTGAACTCCGAAGACGTGCAGGTTTGTGGGTTAATTGACTTTGGTAAAATCGTACATTGTCCCCAGCGTGTAGGATAGTGTTAGTGTGCGGGGATCGCTGGTCGGCACGGAGCCGGTGGGCCGAAGGGCCTGTTTCCGCGCTGTATCTCTACACTAAAGAAGGGGTTGGATGTTGAAGCCTGAGACGAGGAGAAGTTTCTTCAGCAGAAAGTTGTGAAACTATTGCAGAGGATTGTGGAGGCTCAGTCACTGAGTCCATTCAAGGCAGGGATGAGGCAGGGATTGGTGGTTGTTCCAGGGGTCACAGGCTACGCCATGGGGCAGGAATAGTTTACTTATTGGCGTGAGGTACAGTGAAAAGCTTCTGTTGCATGCGACCCAGTCAGAGAACAGTCTGTACATGAACAGACTAGGCAGAAGATCAGACGGCATGTTGACAGGATCTAGGGCTGGAGGGGCCGGAGACTAATTTACTGGTGTGTGTGAAGTTCTCATGTGTACAGGAATGGCAGCAGGAATCTCCCCCCACGGCGGGCGGTCTGTGTACATGCAGACCACTTGACAGCCTGACACCTTGGGCAAGTCACACTGCATTCCTCAAACAGACTGGAAGATTTACGAGGATGTTGCCAGGACTCCAGGGCCTGAGCTACAGGGAGAGGTTGGGGCAGGCTGGGACTTGAATCCTCGCAGTGCAGGAGGCCAAGGGGTGATCTTAAAGACAGGGGAATAGATCGGGTAAAATGCACAGAGCCTTTTACCCAGAGTAAAGGAATTGAAAACTGGAGGACAAGGGTTTAAGATGAGAGGGGAGAGATTTAGCAGAAATCTGAGGGGTACAAATTCCACACAGAGGGTGGTGGGTGAATGGAACGAGCTGCCGGAGGAGGTAGTTGAGGCTGGGATGATACACTTGGATGATGAGCACCTTGGTCGGCATGATGGCAGCTGTTCCCACAATGTGTGGTGTGGTGTAGTGACCCGGTACATTCCCCGCCTCGGCGATTCAAGCGCTGCTCTGGATATGTGTGAAACGTTGCGAGTCTCTGCCCCCCACACATGCCGTATCCCACGAGAAGGGTCCTCCTTGGAGTCTCTTTCAGTCTGTTTCTCCCTATCTAGGGCGAGGGGAGAGATTTGGAGACATGCGGGGTTTTGAGTGAGTGAGGAGTGAGTGAGTGAGTGAGGAGTGAGTGAGTGAGTGAGTGAGTGGTGAGTGATGAGTGCATGAGGAGTGAGTGAGGAGTGGGTGAGTGAGGAGTGAGTGAGGAGTGAGTGAGTGAGTGAGTGAGGAGTGAGTGAGTGAGTGAGTGAGGAGTGAGTGATGAGTGCATGAGGAGTGAGTGAGGAGTGGGTGAGGAGTGGGTGAGGAGTGAGTGAGGAGTGAGTGAGTGCGTGAGTGAGTGAGTGAGTGAGTGAGGGGTGAGTGAGTGAGTGAGGAGTGAGTGAGTGAGGAGTGAGTGAGTGAGGAGTGAGTGAGTGAGGAGTGAGTGAGTGAGGAGTGAGTGAGTGAGTGAGTGAGTGAGTGAGTGAGTGTGAGTGAGTGAGTGAGTGAGTGAGTGAGTGGGTGAGGAGTGAGTGAGTGAGTGGGTGAGGAGTGAGTGAGTGAGTGGGTGAGGAGTGAGTGAGTGAGTGAGTGAGTGAGTGAGGAGTGGGTGAGTGAGTGAGTGAGTGAGGAGTGGGTGAGGAGTGAGTGAGTGAGTGAGTGAGTGAGGAGTGAGTGAGGAGTGAGTGAGGAGTGAGGAGTGAGTGAGGAGTGAGGAGTGAGTGAGGAGTGGGTGAGGAGTGAGTGAGTGAGTGAGTGAGTGAGGAGTGGGTGAGTGAGTGAGTGAGTGAGGAGTGGGTGAGGAGTGGGTGAGTGAGTGAGTGAGGAGTGAGTGAGTGAGTGAGTGAGGAGTGGGTGAGTGAGTGAGTGAGTGAGTGAGTGAGTGAGTGAGGAGTGGGTGAGGAGTGGGTGAGTGAGGAGTGAGTGAGGAGTGAGTGAGTGAGTGAGTGAGTGAGTGAGTGAGTGAGTGAGGAGTGGGTGAGGAGTGAGTGAGTGAGGAGTGGGTGAGTGAGGAGTGAGTGAGGAGTGAGTGAGGAGTGGGTGAGGAGTGAGTGAGTGAGTGAGTGAGGAGTGGGTGAGGAGTGAGTGAGGAGTGAGTGAGGAGTGAGGGAGTGAGGAGTGAGTGAGGAGTGAGGAGTGAGTGAGTGAGTGAGGAGTGGGTGAGTGAGTGAGGAGTGGGTGAGTGAGTGAGGAGTGGGTGAGTGAGTGAGGAGTGAGTGAGGAGTGGGTGAGTGAGTGAGGAGTGAGTGAGGAGTGAGTGAGGAGTGAGTGAGGAGTGAGTGAGGAGTGAGTGAGGAGTGAGTGAGGAGTGAGTGAGGAGTGAGTGAGGAGTGAGTGAGGAGTGAGTGAGGAGTGAGTGAGTGAGTGAGTGAGTGATGGGTGAGGAGTGAGTGAGGAGTGAGTGAGTGAGGAGTGAGTGAGTGAGTGAGTGAGGAGTGAGTGAGGAGTGAGTGAGTGAGTGAGTGAGTGAGTGAATGAGGAGTGGGTGAGTGAGTGAGGAGTGGGTGAGGAGTGGGTGAGTGAGTGAGTGAGTGAGGAGTGAGTGAGGAGTGAGTGAGGAGTGAGTGAGTGAGTGAGTGAGGAGTGAGTGAGGAGTGAGGAGTGAGGAGTGAGTGAGGAGTGAGTGAGTGAGGAGTGAGTGAGGAGTGGGTGAGTGAGTGAGTGAGGAGTGGGTGAGTGAGTGAGTGGGTGAGTGAGTGAGTGAGTGAGGAGTGGGTGAGGAGTGGGTGAGTGAGGAGTGAGTGAGGAGTGAGTGGTGAGTGAGGAGTGAGTGAGGAGTGAGTGAGGAGTGGGTGAGTGAGGAGTGAGTGAGTGAGGAGTGAGTGAGGAGTGAGTGAGTGAGTGAGTGAGTGAGTGAGTGAGCGAGGAGTGAGTGAGTGAGGAGTGAGTGAGGAGTGAGTGAGGAGTGAGTGAGGAGTGAGTGAGGAGTGAGTGAGGAGTGAGTGAGGAGTGAGTGAGGAGTGAGTGAGGAGTGAGTGAGGAGTGAGTGAGGAGTGAGTGAGGAGTGAGTGAGGAGTGAGTGTGAGGGGGGGGGGGGCGCTGAGCGTTGATGGGTGTGTTTGCTCCAGGAGAGGGTAGTGTGGGTGTGGATTAGACCTTGTGGCCATGAGGCAGCAGCTGTGACAACGTGTGTCGGCCCCGCTGTAAGGATGGTCAGAGTGGGGTCAGTGTCACAAGCCAAGAACCACACGATCAGGGGAAGATTGTTTTATTGTCATGTGTCCAGGATGGGACAATGAGATTCTCACTTGCTGCAGCACAACACAATATGTGAATATGTAAACGTGGTACATAACGGGAAAAAATAAAAAGTTCAACAAACAACAAATAATAATGTAGACAATGCTGGAGAGACTCAGTGCGTGAGACAGCATCTATGGAGCGAAGGAACAGGTGACGTTTCGATCCGAGACCCTTCAGACTGCAGACTCGACCCGAAACGTCGCCTATTCCTTCGCACCATAGATTTCTCCAGCATTTTAGTCTACCTTCGATGTTTCCAGCATCTGCAGTTCCTTCTTAAACAAATAGTGATATGGTATTTTGCAGTTCAGAGCTCAGAACGTATTCGTTGTGTTTAATAGTCAGATGGCTGTGGGGAAGTAGCTGTTCCTGAACCTGGACGTTACAGTATTCAGGCTCCTGTACCTTCTACCCGATGGCAGTGGTGAGAGGAGTGTGTGGCCAGGGTGGTGTGGTCCTTGATGATGCTGGCTGCCTTATCGAGGCAGCGACTGCGATAGAAACATAGAAACATAGAAAATAGGTGCAGGAGTAGGCCATTCGGCCCTTCGAGCCTGCACCGCCATTCAATGTGATCATGGCTGATCATCCAACTCAGTATCCCGTACCTGCCTTCTCTCCATACCCCCTGATCCCTTTAGCCACAAGTGCCACATCTAACGCCCTCTTAAATATAGCCAATGAACTGGCCTCAACTACCTTCTGTGGCAGAGAATAGTAAGATTGAACGAGAACTTACCAGTTCGAAGGTTGATCTTTATTTTATGAGGAGTCGAAGTGAGGGATTTCGTGAAGAGCCCGCCGGCGCGCATGCTCGACATACTTCAAAGTAGCGGCGTGGAATCACAGAAACCAACAAAGAAATGACTTCGCATAGTAAGATTAAAGTGACTAAGATTACCAGATGAAGGTGATTGAGGGTTGGGCGAGGAGGGCACGAAATCCCTCACTTCGACTCCTCATAAAATAAAGATCAACCTTCGAACTGGTAAGTTCTCGTTCAATCTTACTATTTCATTTCGGAGTCACGTGAGTGACTTCGTGAAGACTTCAAAGCTTCTGTGATTACACGCCCTGGACCACATCCATGCTGACACACCACTACCAGGGATGGATGGGAGGAACAAACTTGCTCAATAGTTCATACTGCAAAACAAGAGCAGAGTTATTAATAACAAATCAAAACCCCTCATGCGGGGACATCTCCACGTTCGTGACCTGCATTCAGCACGGCTTCTGTAAACTGTAGAGGAGCAGCAACAGGCTTGTTATAAAAACGCTGGAACACAGCTTCATTAGCCCATCCTGCTGTGGCGAGAATTTTGTCCATGGGCACCTCCATGACCCTCGCCGTTGACGTCGATGCAGCCCTGTTGGAAAGAGACTTGAACACATTAGTGTCGATACCTGACTTACCCAAAACGACTGAAAGCCACATGGATATCGTCTGGACTGTCACTCGATGATGAGGTCTCTTATGAGTGACAAGCAGGTATCGCTCCATTCCTCTGATGCGTGCCGTCACCTTGACATAGTGGCGGATATGTGAGGCTACACATAGCCTAGCATCTGCGGGGTATGCCGGGAACTTCAGCTGCAGCCCTGTGCACCCAGGTCTATGCTGCTTTAGTAGCTCGTCAATGAAAAAGACTACTTCTGTGGGGGTAGACGTCATTCTGTCAACACGAAGTTTGTGTAGTGTCTGTACCCTCTGAGCTGAAGTCAGCGCTAGTAACATCACCAGCTTCATGGTGCGTTGGTCCAGTTGGAGCCCTTCCATGGGTGACCACGTCCTGAGCAGGGTTAATACGTCCCTGACATCCCAGGTGATATTATAGCGTGGTGTAGGCGGATTCATATTGAATATACCCCGCATGAGTCTGGACACTAGCCTGTTGGATCCTACCTCCAAACTGAGGTAGAATGATAGCGCACTTCTGGCGCTGTTGATGGCACTGTAACTTAAGTGTTCATCATGGTGCAACCCCGCGAGGAATTCCAGGACGTCGGTTGTTGTCACGTCATCGTACGTGATGCGAGAGCGGCTGCAGTAGGCTTCCCACTTCTTAATATGCGAGCGGTATCTTCGCCTTGTAGACTCTCGACACGACGCCCCGGTGGTATCCATGGTCCGAGCCGAGAGGCCGTATTGGACTAACGGCCTGTTCAGAACCTGCAAGCCAACAAATTTAAATAGCCATGGCAGGGATGCGGCTCCCCTGAGACAGGGTGAGTAACCAATTGTGGGCAACCCTTCAAAAGGACCCAAGGTTCGTTGAGCATGTCAAAGACCACCGGATACCAAGGCTGTGTGGGCCAGTCGGGTATAATAAGGATGCCCTTGGCAGCATCTGCCTGAATCTTTCCCAATACCCGACTGATGAGGCAAAATGGGGGGAAGGCATAGAAAAACCACTTCCCCCAGTCCAGCGAGAATGCATCTAGCGCTATTGCCCCAGGATCTGGTTCCCATGAAACGTAGGTTGGTACCTGATGGTTCCACCGTGACGCAAAGAGGTCAATGTCCGGTTTACCAAATTTGGCTGTGACTTTAGAAAAGATCTCAGGATGCAACATCCATTCAATGTTGTCATTAAATTTGCGTGACCTGGTGTCCGCCACAGTATTAAGCTCACCTGGCAAATAGGTAGCTGAAATCCAAATGTCTCTTTGAACACACCAGAGCCAAATTGAGTTTGCCAATTTGTCACGCGAAACAGGCCTGGTACCACCCATATGGTTTAAATATGCTACTGCTGTGGTGTTGTCTATTTGGAGACGGACATGTGCTCCAACAAGCTTAGAACAATACGCACGAAGTCCGTGGAATGCTGCCAGCAACTCCAAATAGTTAATCCCTTGAGTTAACAACATCGTTGATTCAAGGGTGTCCCATCTGCCACCACAACTAGAGCAATTATTCGTGGATCCCCAACCATTGGAGCTTGCATCAGTTTGCAAATATACCACCGGATTAGCCTCCCTAATAGGCTTGAATGAGTTGCTAATGTGACACACCCACCATTGCAACTCATTTATCGCTTCGGGCGGCAGCTGCATGGACCGATCATAATAACCAGCGTTCTGTTTTAACGCAGCAATTTTAGCTCTTTGCAAATTCTGATAATGCAAAGGTCCATATCGCGCTGCCGAAAACAAAGCTACCAGCTTCCCAATTATTGTAGCTAAGTGCCGAATCGATGGTATATTGGTGCGGATTAAATCTTGACACACCTGGGTAACCTCCTCAATCTTGTTAATTGGAATGGTAACCCTCATGCTTATAGAGTTCACCGTGAACCCTAGGTAATTAATCACCTGGGCAGGGTAGAACTTTGATTTCTCTGGATGGACAATAAACCCCAATTGTTGAAATATATTGACAGCAGCTGCAACACCCTGTTCAGCCAATTCCAGGGTGTGGCCCACAATTAAGACATCATCTAAATAGGCCATACTATATGGTGTCGTTGTCTCAAATAAGCCATAATTGGCTTCACTAATTTAGTGAACAATCTAGGGCTGTGGTGAGCTCATTAGGCAAAGCCTTGTACTGCCAGAGTTGCCCCATCCAGATGAATTTTTAAAACCTTCTGTCACATTTCTGGACGGATACGGAATAATATGCGTCTTTTAAACCGATGCATGCCATAAAACAACCATGAGAAATCAATGATTTGGCTGTTTCATCGTATCCATTTTAAAATGAGTATATGTTACAAAAGTATTCAAACGGGTTAGATCAATAATGACACGACAACTTCCATCCTTCTTAGGTCTGGTGAATATGTTCGAAACAAATTCAACTGGCTCATGCACCACTCTCTTAATCACTCCTTTGCTCAAGACTTAACAATTCCTTATAGCCGGCTGCCTGTTCTGCAGCAGATAATTTTAAATGTTCGAGCGGGCATGTGCTGGGATGGAGGAATGTCGCCATTAATAAACTCAATTTTATGCCCCTGAATATTCTGCAACACATACTCGTCACCAGTGAAATTACCTCATGCACCCAAAAAACCACCGAAGGTGACCACCAACATGTGAAGTTAAACAGAGAGAAAAGAGAGAACCAGACCCCCTCACCTCCGTGGTTACCGGCGGTCCTTGACACGCGTGTGTGGACGTGGAGGTGCTGGGTTGGCTTGAGGGCGCTGCGTCTTCGTTTTCCACCAGGGTCTCTGCCGACCCTGTCCTAAAAAAGACCCCTGGTGCTGGGTCTGATGTTGCTGTCGTTGTGGAGCTTGAGGGTGGGTCCTCGTCGAGGTACTGGCAGACCCTCGTGATCGAATGTATGGAGACTTTGAGCCTGACGGTGTGGGGGCACTCTGAGGGCGCATGATCCCCACCGTTTTGGCTTGCTCGTCAAGCTCTTTGACTCTCTTCGAGAGGTCCTTCCCAAAGAGCTGACGGGGCGGGGGCGGCGGCGGTGGTTTGCACACTCCTGCAAACTTTGGATTGAGCGCTGGGCGGATGCTGGTTTTGCGAAACCCGTTAATTTCGTGCTGGGTCGCGCACAGGAGGGCCAGGGCATCTCCCTGGTCCAAATTCAATTCGTCCCCGTCCACCGACCGCACAAAGGCGGCAATACCGGCCGTGAGGAGCTTCAGGATCCGCTGCAGTTTTACCTCCTGTTGACGGATAGCCGCACTGATGTTGCCCCATATCGGCGTATTGACCACAGGCACGTTGAGGGAGTTGCAATTGGATGGAGCCTTGTGACGGCTCATTGCCTGGATGAGGACTTCTTCCTGCTGCTCCAGGCTGATAGTAGATGTTTGTGAAGACGCCCTGTGCCTGTTGCTGCCCTGCTGTTGTTGACGTTGAAGCAGGAGCTCCAGCAGCCGCTCCATACGGTCAATACGCCCTTCACCCTGAACACTCAGGTGGTCGGAGTCCTCCGGCTCTGAAAAGAAAACCGGGCTCCTGTCATCGGCCCGCACCTCGTCGAGGCCCTGCCGGTGCCGGTAGTTGTCGCTAACAGCCGCCGAGGCGAACTGCGCGATTCCTGCGCGGGCGTGTTCAACCGCCTCCGTTTAGCGGGAGCTGAAGCAGCTGCCACTAAGGGCACTTGCGGCGAGGTGTCGGCACCAGCCGAAGCATGGCTGCCTGGGGCCCGCGCAGTCTTGCCGGCTGCCCACATCGTGGACGTTGCCGACGCATGGTCTCGCCCACCCATCCATGGGGGGCTCGGCGACCGTGACGAGACCCGACTCGACCGACCCGTCCCGGCGTCGAGAGTCGGGGCGTGCCGGCTGGACCTCACAGCCGCCCCGGGTCTTTCCCTGGAACCTGACCGCTCCTCCGTGTCAGGCAATGCCTTAGCCCTGGTAGGGTTAGGCTTCTGGGCTCCTGCCTTCCCCTTCTCGGAGTGGAACAGGCCGTGCAGCCGCACGCACCCAGCTCGAGGTCGCCAGCGAGCCCGCTGACGACCTGACTGCCATGGCAGGGTCCCCCTGCTCTGGCGGCACACCACACTCCTCCTCGTCGAACTCCTCCGAGCTGTGGTGTGCTGGCGGATCTGGACCTGTAAACACAGGGCTTACCCACATCTCCGCCTGAGTCCCGGCCTGCGATGCAGGTACTGCCGATGGTAAAGGCCCCGGAACTGTTGACCGGCGAACTCGTCCTGACGTCCTCCGGCCCTTGGAACTCCCATCCATGTCCTTGCTGCAAGACAAAACCAACAACAAGGACCACCAACTAAAGGTAGAATACTTACCTCCGTGGCCCCTTCTGAAGGGCTGGCGAGGAGCGCGCTCCACCGCCAGCCGTCGCAGCAACGCGGTACGACGATATGTCGAGCATGCGCGCCGGCGGGCTCTTCACGAAGTCACTCACGTGACTCCGAAATGAAATTCCAGAGACTCACCACTCTCTGTGTAAAGAATGTTTTCCTCATTTCGGTCCTAAAGGAATTCCCCCTTATCCTTAGACTGTGACCCCTTGTTCTGGACTCCCCCAACATCGGGAACAATCTTCCAGCATCTAGCTTGTCCAACCCCTTAAGAATTTTGTAGGTTTCTATAAGATCCCCCCTCAATCTTCTAAATTCCATCGAGTACAAACCGAGTCTATCCAATCTTTCCTCATATGAAAGTCCTGACATCCCAGGAATCAGTCTGGTGAATCTTCTCTGTACCCCCTCTATGGCAAGGATGTCTTTCCTCAGATTTGGAGACCAAAACTGTACGCAGTACTCCAGGTGTGGCCTCACCAAAACCCTGTACAACTGCAGTAGAACCTCCCTGCTCCTATACTCAAATCCTTTCGCTATGAATGCTAACATACCATTTGCTTTCTTCACTGCCTGCTGCACCTGCATGCCTACTTTCAATGACTGGTGTACCATGACACCCAGGTCTCGTTGCATCTCCCCCTTACCTAATCTGCCACCATTCAGATAATAGTCTACCCTCATGTTTTTGCCACCAAAGTGGATAACCTCACATTTATCCACATTGTACTGCATCTGCCATGCATCTGCCCATTCACTCAGCCTATCCAAATCACCCTGCAGCCTCCAAGCATCCTCCTCACACCTAACTATACCCCCCAGCTTGGTATCATCTGCAAATTTGGAGATGTTGCATTGAATTCCCTCGTCCAAATCATTAATATATATTGTAAATAGCTGGGGTCCCAGCACTGAGCCTTGCGGCACCCCACTAGTCACTGCCTGCCATTCTGAAAAGGACCCGTTTACTCCTACCCTTTGCCTCCTGTCTGCTAGCCAGTTCTCTATCCACATCAATACTGAACCCCCAATACCGTGTGCTTTAAGTTTGTATGCTAATCTCTTATGCGGGACCTTGTCGAAAGCCTTCTGAAAGTCTAGATATAACACATCCACTGGTTCTCCCTTATCCACTCTACTAGTTACATCCTCAAAAAATTCTATCAGATTTGTCAGACATGATTTACCTTTCGTAAATCCATGCTGACTTTGTCCAATGATTTCACCACTTTCCAAATGCGCTGCTATCCCATCTTTAATAACTGACTCTAGCAGTTTCCCCACTACCGATGTTAGACTAACTGGTCTGTAATTCCCCGCTTTCTCTCTCCCTCCTTTTTTAAAAAGTGGGGTTACATTAGCTACCCTCCAATCCTCAGGAACTACTCCAGAATCTAAGGAATTTTGAAAAATTATCACTAATGCATCCACTATTTCTGTGGCTACCTCCTTGAGTACTCTGGGATGCAGACTATCTGGCCCTGGGGATTTATCGGCCTTCAATCCGTTCAATTTACCCAAGACCACCTCCCGGCTAACCTGGATTTCACTCAGTTCCTCCATCTTATTTGACCCCCGTTCCACTGCTATTTCCGGCAGATTATTTATGTCTTCCTTAGTGAAGACAGAACCAAAGTAGTTATTCAATTGGTCTGCCATGTCCTTGTTCCCCATGATCAATTCACCTGTTTCTGACTGCAAGGGACCAACATTTGTTTTAACTAGTCTCTTTCTCTTTACATATCTATAAAAACTTTTGCAGTCAGTTTTTATGTTCCCTGCCAGTTTCCTTTCATAATCTATTTTCCCTTTCCTAATTAAGCCCTTTGTCCTCCTCTGCTGGATTCTGAATTTCTCCCAGTCCTCCGGTAGGCTGCTTTTTCTGGCAAATTTGTATGCCTCATCTTTTGTTTTTATACTATCCCTGATTTCCCTTGTTATCCATGGATGCACCACCTTCCCCGATTTATTCTTTTGCCAAACTGGTATGAACAACTTTTGTACTTCATCCATGCAGTCTTTAAATACCTTCCATTGCACATCCACTGTCAACCCTTTAAGAATCACCTGCCAGTCTATCTTGGCCAATTCACATCTCATACCTTCAAAGTTACCTTTGTTCAAGTTCAGAACCCTTGTTTCTGACTTAATTTTGTCACTCTCCATCCTAATGAAGAACTCAACCATATTATGGTCACTCTTGCCCAAGGGGCCACGCACAACAAGACTGCTAACTAACCCTTCCTCATTACTCAATACCCAGTCTAGAATAGCCTGCTCTCTCGTTGGTTCCTCCACATGTTGGTTGAGAAAACTATCCCGCATACATTCCAGGAAATCCTCTTCCTCAGCACCCCTGGCAATTTGATTCACCCAATCTACATGCAGATTGAAGTCACCCATTATAACCGTGTTACCCTTGTTGCACGCATTTCTAATTTCCTGTTTGATGCCATCCCCAACTCCAATACTACTGTTAGGTGGCCTGTACACAGTTCCCACTAGCGTTTTCTGCCCCTTAGAGTTTCGCAGCTCTACCCATATCGATTCCACATCCTCCACGCTAATGTCCTTCCTTTCTATTGCATTAATCTCCTCTCTCACCAGCAACGCTACCCCACCTCCTTTTCCTTTTCGTCTATCCCTCCTGAATATTGAATATCCCTGGATGTTCAGCTCCCAGCCTTGGTCATCCTGGAGCCAAGTCTCCGTGATTCCAACTATAGCATAGTCATAATCGCTATCTGCACCTTCAACTCATCCACCTTATTACGAATGCTCCTCGCATTGAGACACAAAGCCTTCAGGCTTGTTTTTACAACACTCTTACTCCTTATACAATTATGTTGACAAGTGGCCCCTTTCACATCGATCCCTATTACACTTGGCCATACTCTCCTATCCCTTTGTGAGCTTTCTTCCCCGTTAATTCTGGGGTCATTAACCATCGCTTTACTCTCTTTCCCTCTAACTCCGTCCTCGACTATCCCATTTGATACCCCACCCCCCTTATTCAGTTTAAAACCATCCGTGTAGCAGTGGCAAACCTGCCGGCCAGAATGCTGGTCCCCCACCTGTTAAGATGCAATCCGTCCCTTTTGTACAGTTCCCCCTTACTATAAAAAAAATCCCAGTGATCTAAGAATCTAAATCCCTGCCCCCTGCACCAGTTCCTCAGCCACACATTCAGGTCCCATATCTCCCTGTTCCTGCTCTCGCCAGCACGAGGAACTGGAAGCAAACCGGAGATAACAACCCTGGAAGTCCTGCTTTTCAGCATTTTTCCGAGCTCTCTGAAGTCCCGCTGCAAAAAATTCATCTCCTTCTTTCCAACATCATTTGTGCCAACATGCACGACCACTTCCGGCTGGTCACCTTCGCCCTTGAGGATTGTCTGCACTCTGTCCGTAACATCCTGGATCCTGGCACCAGGAAGGCAGCACACCATCCTGGAATCCCGTCTGTTGCCGCAAAAACCCCTGTCCATACCTCTCACAATGGAGTCTCCAACTACAATGGCGTTGCCCGACTTTGGCCTCTGTGGGTTTGGCTCATCAGCCCTTTTTGTTTGGCAAGCCAGTCCGCCGCTCAGTGGGATACCGTCTTCTGTCCCGGCAGCTTCCACGTGGGTGAACCTGTTCACAAGAGGTACAACACCCGGGGACCTTTGCATTCCATGTTTTCCTCCCTTTCTCACCGTCACCCACCTTCTTTCTTCTAGTGCCTTGGGTGTAACAATCTCACTGAAGGACTTGTCGAGAAACGACTCAGTTTCTCGAATGAACCTGAGGTCATCCACTTGTTTCTCCAGTTCCCCAACACGGTCCTTCAGGAGCTGTACCTGGATGCACTTCTCACATTTGTAGCATCCAGAGGCACCAGCAGTGTCCTTGACCTCCCACATACTGCAAGCATCACACTGCATCAGCTTGCTTGACATCTTCTTTTGCCTCGGTCTCGCCCTATCCAGTATTTTGCGCAGCCTCCTCGCCGAAGACTCTCGAGCCAAAGACTCACACTTTACTCACAGGGCACTTCCCTCACAAGGCCACTCCCCAAGAGCTGCCTTGCTTATATTGACTGTTCAATTGCCTAATTTACAAACCAAATTCCTCAGTTTTGAGGAACTGCTCTCCCCCTCTGACTCACTGAGAACTCTCCTCCCACTTGGGCTAGAGCCAATCAGTGCTTTCTCCTGCTTCTCTTTGTTGCTGTTGCTTCAAAATCCACGGGAAGACTGAGTGAAACTGATAGATCCCTTGGACGGTGGGGAGGGAGGTCAGAGCCGGTGATGGACTGGGCAGCGGTCATGGGCGCATGGAAACGGTCGCTGTGGAGGGCTGATATATTTGTGGGATCTCTCTGTGTTCCCATCACCTTGGCTGCCGGCCGCATCCACCCTGTGCCGTGGCTGGCCCTCCTGGTCCTGCTCGTCTTGTTGGTACTTCTTGCGCTCGCCGAGAATTTCAATCTGAAGAGTCCTGACCAGAACTGTCAGCTGACCATTCCCTTCACACTCGCTGCCTGCAGACCCGCTGTGTTGCCCCAGCACAAGATTCCAATAGCGATTGTGTCTAAGGTCCAAACATGGCGGGGAGGGGATGGGAGAGGGGGGGGGGGGGGGGTGAGGCTGGGTGTATCTGTGTGTGTGTGTGTGTGTGTGTGTGTGTGTGTGTGTGTGTGTGTGTGTGTGTGTGTGTGTGTGTGTGTGGGGCGTGAGGCTGGGGGTATCTGTGTGTGGGGGGGTGAGGCTGGGGGTATCTGTGTGTGTGTGTGTGGGGGGGGGCGTGAGGCTGGGTGTGTGTGTGTGTGGGGGGGGGGGCGTGAGGCTGGGTGTATCTCTGTGTGTGTGTGTGTGTGGGGGGGGGGGCGTGGGGCTGGGGGTATCTGTGTGTGGGGGGGTGAGGCTGGGGGTATCTGTGTGTGTGTGTGTGTGTGTGGGGGGGGGGCGTGAGGCTGGGGGTATCTGTGTGTGTGTGTGGGGCGTGAGGCTGGGTGTATCTGTGTGTGTGTGTGTGTGGGGCGTGAGGCAGGGGGTATCTGTGTGGGGGGGGCGTGAGGCAGGGGGTATCTGTGTGGGGGGGCGTGAGGCTGGGGGTATCTGTGTGTGTGTGGGGCGTGAGGCTGGGTGTATCTGTGTGTGTGTGTGTGTGTGTGGGGGGGGGGCGTGAGGCAGGGGGTATCTGTGTGGGGGGGCGTGAGGCAGGGGGTATCTGTGTGGGGGGGGCGTGAGGCAGGGGGTATCTGTGTGTGGGGGGCGTGAGGCTGGGGGTATCTGTGTGTGTGTGTGGGGGGGGGGGTGAGGCTGGGGGTATCTGTGTGGGGGGGGCGTGAGGCTGGGGGTATCTCTGTGTGTGTGGGGGGGGGGCGTGAGGCTGGGGGTATCTGTGTGGGGGGGGCGTGAGGCTGGGGGTATCTCTGTGTGTGTGGGGGGGGCGTGAGGCTGGGGGTATCTGTGTGGGGGGGCGTGAGGCTGGGGGTACCTGTGTGGGGGGGGCGTGAGGCTGGGGGTATCTGTGTGGGGGGGGCGTGAGGCTGGGGGTATCTGTGTGGGGGGGGCGTGAGGCTGGGGGTATCTGTGTGGGGGGGGCGTGAGGCTGGGGGTAACTGTGTGGGGGGGCGTGAGGCTGGGGGTATCTGTATGTGTGTGTGTGTGGGGGGGGGGCGTGAGGCAGGGGGTATCTGTGTGGGGGGGGGCGTGAGGCTGGGGGTATCTGTGTGGGGGGGGGCGTGAGGCAGGGGGTATCTGTGTGGGGGGGGGGCGTGAGGCAGGGGGTATCTGTGTGTGGGGGGGGGCGTGAGGCAGGGGGTATCTGTGTGGGGGGGGGCGTGAGGCTGGGGGTATCTGTGTGGGGGGGTACGTGAGGCAGGGGGTATCTGTGTGGGGGGGGGCGTGAGGCAGGGGGTATCTGTGTGGGGGGGGCGTGAGGCTGGGGGTATCTGTGTGTGGGGGGGCGTGAGGCAGGCGGTATCTGTGTGGGGGGGGCGTGAGGCTGGGGGTATCTGTGTGGGGGGGGGCGTGAGGCTGGGGGTATCTGTATGTGTGTGTGTGTGTGGGGGGGGCGTGAGGCAGGGGGTATCTGTGTGGGGGGGGCGTGAGGCTGGGGGTATCTGTGTGGGGGGGCGTGCGGCAGGGGGTATCTGTGTGGGGGGGGGCGTGAGGCTGGGGGTATCTGTGTGGGGGGGCGTGAGGCAGGGGGTATCTGTGTGGGGGGGGCGTGAGGCTGGGGGTATCTGTGTGGGGGGGGGCGTGAGGCTGGGGGTATCTGTGTGGGGGGGGCGTGAGGCAGGGGGTATCTGTGTGTGGGGGGGCGTGAGGCAGGGGGTATCTGTGTGGGGGGGGCGTGAGGCTGGGGGTATCTGTGTGGGGGGGGCGTGAGGCTGGGGGTATCTGTATGTGTGTGTGTGTGTGTGGGGGGGGCGTGAGGCAGGGGGTATCTGTGTGGGGGGGGTGTGAGGCTGGGGGTATCTGTATGTGTGTGTGTGTGGGGGGGGGCGTGAGGCTGGGGATATCTGTGTGGGGGGGGCGTGAGGCTGGGGGTATCTGTATGTGTGTGTGTGTGTGTGGGGGGGGGCGTGAGGCAGGGGGTATCTGTGTGGGGGGGGCGTGAGGCAGGGGGTATCTGAGTGGGGGGGGGGCGTGAGGCAGGGGGTATCTGTGTGGGGGGGGCGTGAGGCTGGGGGTATCTGTGTGGGGGGGCGTGAGGCTGGGGGTATCTGTGTGGGGGGGGCGTGAGGCAGGGGGTATCTGTGTGGGGGGGGGCGTGAGGCAGGGGGTATCTGTGTGTGTGGGTGGGGCGTGAGGCAGGGGGTATCTGTGTGGGGGGGGCGTGAGGCAGGGGGTATCTGTGTGGGGGGGGCGTGAGGCAGGGGGTATCTGTGTGGGGGGGGCGTGAGGCAGGGGGTATCTGTGTGGGGGGGGGGGCGTGAGGCTGGGGGTATCTGTGTGGTGGGGCGTGAGGCAGGGGGTATCTGTGTGGGGGGAGCGTGAGGCTGGGGGTATCTGTGTGGGGGGGGGGCGTGAGGCTGGGGGTATCTGTATGTGTGTGTGTGTGGGGGGGGGGCGTGAGGCAGGGGGTATCTGTGTGGGGGGGGGCGTGAGGCTGGGGGTATCTGTGTGGGGGGGGGCGTGAGGCAGGGGGTATCTGTGTGGGGGGGGCGTGAGGCAGGGGGTATCTGTGTGTGGGGGGGCGTGAGGCTAGGGGTATCTGTGTGGGGGGGGCGTGAGGCTAGGGGTATCTGTGTGGGGGGGGCGTGAGGCAGGGGGTATCTGTGTGTGGGGGGGCGTGAGGCTAGGGGTATCTGTGTGGGGGGGGCGTGAGGCTGGGGGTATCTGTGTGTGGGGGGGGCGTGAGGCAGGGGGTATCTGTGTGGGGGGGGCGTGAGGCAGGGGGTATCTGTGTGTGGGGGGGGCGTGAGGCTAGAGGTATCTGTGTGGGGGGGGCATGAGGCTGGGGGTATCTGTGTGTGGGGGGGGGCGTGAGGCTGGGGGTATCTGTGTGGGGGGGCGTGAGGCAGGGGGTATCTGTGTGGGGGGGCGTGAGGCAGGGGGTATCTGTGTGGGGGGGGCGTGAGGCAGGGGGTATCTGTGTGGGGGGGGCGTGAGGCAGGGGGTATCTGTGTGGGGGGGGCGTGAGGCTGGGGGTATCTGTGTGGGGGGGGCGTGAGGCAGGGGGTATCTGTGTGGGGGGGGGCGTGAGGCTGGGGGTATCTGTGTGGGGGGGGCGTGAGGCTGGGGGTATCTGTGTGGGGGGGCGTGAGGCTGGGGGTATCTGTGTGGGGGGGCGTGAGGCTGGGGGTATCTGTGTGGGGGGGCGTGAGGCAGGGGGTATCTGTGTGGGGGGGGCGTGAGGCAGGGGGTATCTGTGTGGGGGGGGGGCGTGAGGCTGGGGGTATCTGTGTGGTGGGGCGTGAGGCAGGGGGTATCTGTGTGGGGGGAGCGTGAGGCTGGGGGTATCTGTGTGGGGGGGGGCGTGAGGCTGGGGGTATCTGTATGTGTGTGTGTGTGGGGGGGGGCGTGAGGCAGGGGGTATCTGTGTGGGGGGGGGCGTGAGGCTGGGGGTATCTGTGTGGGGGGGGGCGTGAGGCAGGGGGTATCTGTGTGGGGGGGGCGTGAGGCAGGGGGTATCTGTGTGTGGGGGGGCGTGAGGCTAGGGGTATCTGTGTGGGGGGGGCGTGAGGCTAGGGGTATCTGTGTGGGGGGGGCGTGAGGCAGGGGGTATCTGTGTGTGGGGGGGCGTGAGGCTAGGGGTATCTGTGTGGGGGGGGCGTGAGGCTGGGGGTATCTGTGTGTGGGGGGGGCGTGAGGCAGGGGGTATCTGTGTGGGGGGGGCGTGAGGCACGGGGTATCTGTGTGTGGGGGGGGCGTGAGGCTAGAGGTATCTGTGTGGGGGGGGCATGAGGCTGGGGGTATCTGTGTGTGGGGGGGGGGCGTGAGGCTGGGGGTATCTGTGTGGGGGGGCGTGAGGCAGGGGGTATCTGTGTGGGGGGGCGTGAGGCAGGGGGTGTCTGTGTGGGGGGGGCGTGAGGCAGGGGGTATCTGTGTGGGGGGGGCGTGAGGCAGGGGGTATCTGTGTGGGGGGGGCGTGAGGCTGGGGGTATCTGTGTGGGGGGGGCGTGAGGCAGGGGGTATCTGTGTGGGGGGGGGCGTGAGGCTGGGGGTATCTGTGTGGGGGGGCGTGAGGCAGGGGGTATCTGTGTGTGGGGGGGCGTGAGGCTGGGGGTATCTGTGTGGGGGGGGCGTGAGGCTGGGGGTATCTGTGTGGGGGGGCGTGAGGCTGGGGGTATGTGTGTGTGTGTGGGGGGGGCGTGAGGCAGGGGGTATCTGTGTGGGGGGGGCCGTGGGTCTGGGGGTATCTGTGTGGGGGGGGCGTGAGGCAGGGGGTATCTGTGTGGGGGGGGGCGTGAGGCTGGGGGTATCTGTGTGGGGGGGGCGTGAGGCTGGGGGTATCTGTGTGGGGGGGCGTGAGGCTGGGGGTATCTGTGTGGGGGGGGGGCGTGAGGCAGGGGGTATCTGTGTGGGGGGGGCGTGAGGCAGGGGGTATCTGTGTGTGTGGGGGGGGGCGTGAGGCAGGGGGTATCTGTGTGGGGGGGGCGTGAGGCAGGGGGTATCTGTGTGGGGGGGGGGGCGTGAGGCAGGGGGTATCTGTGTGGGGGGGGGCGTGAGGCTGGGGGTATCTGTGTGGGGGGGCGTGAGGCAGGGGGTATCTGTGTGGGGGGAGCGTGAGGCTGGGGGTATCTGTGTGGGGGGAGCGTGAGGCTGGGGGTATCTGTGTGGGGGGGGGCGTGAGGCTGGGGGTATCTGTATGTGTGTGTGTGTGGGGGGGGGGCGTGAGGCAGGGGGTATCTGTGTGGGGGGGGGCGTGAGGCTGGGGGTATCTGTGTGGGGGGGGGCGTGAGGCAGGGGGTATCTGTGTGGGGGGGGCGTGAGGCAGGGGGTATCTGTGTGTGGGGGGGCGTGAGGCTAGGGGTATCTGTGTGGGGGGGGCGTGAGGCTAGGGGTATCTGTGTGGGGGGGGCGTGAGGCAGGGGGTATCTGTGTGTGGGGGGGCGTGAGGCTAGGGGTATCTGTGTGGGGGGGGCGTGAGGCTGGGGGTATCTGTGTGTGGGGGGGGCGTGAGGCAGGGGGTATCTGTGTGGGGGGGGCGTGAGGCACGGGGTATCTGTGTGTGGGGGGGGCGTGAGGCTAGAGGTATCTGTGTGGGGGGGGCATGAGGCTGGGGGTATCTGTGTGTGGGGGGGGGGCGTGAGGCTGGGGGTATCTGTGTGGGGGGGCGTGAGGCAGGGGGTATCTGTGTGGGGGGGCGTGAGGCAGGGGGTATCTGTGTGGGGGGGGCGTGAGGCAGGGGGTATCTGTGTGGGGGGGGCGTGAGGCAGGGGGTATCTGTGTGGGGGGGGCGTGAGGCTGGGGGTATCTGTGTGGGGGGGGCGTGAGGCAGGGGGTATCTGTGTGGGGGGGGGCGTGAGGCTGGGGGTATCTGTGTGGGGGGGGGCGTGAGGCTGGGGGTATCTGTGTGGGGGGGCGTGAGGCTGGGGGTATCTGTGTGGGGGGCGTGAGGCTGGGGGTATCTGTGTGGGGGGGCGTGAGGCAGGGGGTATCTGTGTGTGGGGGGGCGTGAGGCTGGGGGTATCTGTGTGGGGGGGGCGTGAGGCTGGGGGTATCTGTGTGGGGGGGCGTGAGGCTGGGGGTATCTGTGTGTGTGTGTGTGGGGGGGGGCGTGAGGCAGGGGGTATCTGTGTGGGAGGGGCCGTGGGTCTGGGGGTATCTGTGTGGGGGGGGCGTGAGGCAGGGGGTATCTGTGTGGGGGGGGGCGTGAGGCTGGGGGTATCTGTGTGGGGGGGGCGTGAGGCTGGGGGTATCTGTGTGGGGGGGGCGTGAGGCTGGGGGTATCTGTGTGGGGGGGGGCGTGAGGCAGGGGGTATCTGTGTGGGGGGGGCGTGAGGCAGGGGGTATCTGTGTGTGTGGGGGGGGGCGTGAGGCAGGGGGTATCTGTGTGGGGGGGGGCGTGAGGCAGGGGGTATCTGTGTGGGGGGGGGGCGTGAGGCAGGGGGTATCTGTGTGGGGGGGGGCGTGAGGCTGGGGGTATCTGTGTGGGGGGGCGTGAGGCAGGGGGTATCTGTGTGGGGGGAGCGTGAGGCTGGGGGTATCTGTGTGGGGGGGGGCGTGAGGCAGGGGGTATCTGTGTGGGGGGGGGCGTGAGGCTGGGGGTATCTGTATGTGTGTGTGTGTGTGTGTGTGGGGGGGGAGCGTGAGGCTGGGGGTATCTGTGTGGTTGGGGGCGTGAGGCTGGGGGTATCTGTGTGGGGGGGGGCGTGAGGCAGGGGGTATCTGTATGTGTGTGTGTGTGTGTGGGGGGGGAGCGTGAGGCTGGGGGTATCTGTGTGGGGGGAGCGTGAGGCTGGGGGTATCTGTGTGGGGGGGGGCGTGAGGCAGGGGGTATCTGTATGTGTGTGTGTGTGTGTGGGGGGGGCGTGAGGCAGGGGGTATGTGTGTGTGTGTGGGGGGGGCGTGAGGCAGGGGGTATCTGTGTGGGGGGGGGCGTGAGGCAGGGGGTATCT